>CM056053.1:3805604-3895034 GCA_029574335.1 Rana kukunoris | reverse complement strand
TTGGCGCTTTGGGCCCCTGCTAATTAAGCTGTTCTTTTGGTGGTGTAATGTACTCACCTCTGCGCCATTTTATATTTTGGGTGTCCAGCCTTTAAACTTAAATACCCGACAATTTAAAAAAAATGCAATATTTTTACTTTTTGCTATAATAAATATCCCCCAAAAATATATAAAAAAACATTTTTTTTCCTCATTTAGGCCTTACGTATTCTACATTTATTTTTCGTAAAAAAAAAAAAATCGCAATAAAAATTTATGCGTTGGTTTTTCGCAAAATTTATAGCGTTTACAAAAAAAGGATAGTTTATTTAGCCGATGTTTATATTTTTCGGTAAAAAACTAATCGCGGCGATCAGCGTTTTTTTTCGTGACGGCGAAACAAAAAAAAAAATTATTTATATTTAAATTACAATAACTACTAAAAGCGGCGAAAAAATTTATGGCGACAACTTCGGACAATTTTGACACATTTTTGGGACAATTGTCATTTTCACAGCAAAAAATGCATTTAAATTGCATTGTTTACTGTGGAAATGACAGTTGCAGTTTGGGAGTTAACCACAGGTGGCGCTGTAGGGGATGTGTGACCTAATGTGTGTGTTCACAACTGTAGGGGGTGTGGCTGTAGGTGTGACGTCATCGATCGCGTCTCCCCCTATTACAAGGATGACGCGATCGATGCTACGGCCACAGAAAAGCACGGGGAAGCCGTGTGTACACACGGCTCTCCCCGTTCTTCCGCTCCAGGGACGGATCGCCGCACTCCAGCGGCGATCGGGTCCGCGAATCCCGCGGTCCCGGAGCTTCGGACCGGGTCGCGGGCGCGTGCCCGCGACCCACGGCTGGGTACTAAAATCAACGTATATATACGTTGATGTGCCCAGCCGTGCCATTCTGCCGACGTAAATGTGCAGTAGGCGGTCCTTAAGTGGTTAAAGGAGTTGTGGGCTCCCTCCAGGCTCACCTGCCCTGCCTATCCATTATAACGTATGTCGTTCCATTGTAACCCCTTTCACACTTGGCCGTTTTTCAGGCGCTTTAGCGTTAAAAAAAATGACTGTAAAGCACCTGAAAAAAGCTGCATCTGCAATGCCAATGTAAGCCGCTGCGCTGGCAGGGCGTAAAAAAAAATAAAAAGCCCTGCAAGCAGCTTCTTTGCAGAACTTTTGGAGCGTTGAATACACTTCTCCTAAAGCCCCCTTCCCATTGAGGGAGTTTTTTTTTTTTTTTACACCAAAGCGCCCGAAAAATGCCCCAGTGTGAAAGGGATCCTGGCAGCGCTTTACCAACCTTTGTTGGGCACTGGCAGTGTGAAAGGGCTCTGAAAGCACCTGGGATTGCAGAAGCTTCTTTCAGGCGCTTTACAGGCTCTTTTTTTTAATGCCAAAGCACCCAAAAAACGCCCCAGTATGAAAGGGGTCTAAAGGCTCTTAAATTTAGAGTTGGGACTACAGAAAATATTGGGGTGCCTTGACCAGGCGCTGTAGCTTACGCATGTATTTGCAAACTAAACCCGTCATTAACGCATACCTGTTAGACAGTATAATTTGGTTGGTTAGTAGGCTGGTCGGTAGGTTGAGATTGGAATTTCTTTGGATTTGTTTTGCAGTTACACTGACAGGAAGACTCGATGATTTACTCAATGATTTGAGAACTACAAGCCGCAAAGGCTGTCACTTTAGTTTTCACATCTGTAGAGCTCTGAATAAATGACGTGGCCGGGCAGGCGGAGCCCTACACAGCCACGTGTTTTTTGTCGGGTTGTGACAGCAAGCGGGGGAGAAGATTCCGTGTTCACTGTCAAGACGGGGGGGGGGGGTGTGTGCAGGAGTCTGTGCAACTGTAACAAGTTACAAAAAGGTAAAACATCTTAACAGCAACAGAGAGGGCAGTACTGTGTAAATCTCAGTACTGGATGGAAAAAAAAAACACGAATCCTTTGCCAGGTACAACAGCTCTTATATAGGCATCTCAGCTGTGCATTTGCTGTTTGCCTTAGAGATTTCAGCTTTAAGTCTTGGCAGGGATAGTGACAATGTAAGCTTATTAGCAGGCAGTGGACTGATGGGAAAAGTCTACACATCCTGCAAAATACCAAGGAATTAGTCATTGCTAAATAAATTCATCTGAAAGAAGGAAACATCCACGTAGTAATATGGGGCCTGCAATTACTGACCTTTTGAAGATTTTTTTTACTCCTTTTAGTTACTGACCTGGAAAAAGTTTAAAGGAACACTAAAGCAGGGGTCTCCAAACATTCAAAACAAAGAGCCAGTTTATTGCCTTTCAGACTCTTGGAGGGCCGGACTTTGGCCAGCGGGAGTGGAAATTTTCCTGTCATCATTGTTAGTAAACATCTGGTATTAGGGGGGAGGAATAGTGCCCCATTGCTGGTATCATAGGGAGGAATAGTGCTCTATTAGTTGTGTCAGAGGGAGAAATGGTGCTTCATTGTCCGTGTCAGATGGCAGAATAGTGTCTCGTATCAGTGAGAGGGATAGTGCCCCAAGGGCCGGATAAAGGCAAGCAAAGGGCCACATCCGGCCCTCGGGCCGCAGTTTGGAGACCACTGCACTAAAGGTTCGTTTTTTTATTAGATCAATTGACTGCTGTAAGCTAGAGCATTTAAATATCACTTACCTCGTTTTTCCCTTTGACCTCCAAAATACAGTCATCCAGGTTTGAAAATGCCATTTCCTGTCTCTACTCTTTTTGCTTTCCACCAGCATCTGAGCCGTTTTGCATGGTGGAAAGCAGAATGTGCTCACCCCCTCCCTATGACTATAGCCCTGCGTGAAGATTTTCTCTTATCCCTCACAGGCATGGAGGCTTAGCCTAATGGAAACTGTAGTTCCCATTAAGCCGTGATGTAGCAAGAATGAATGCGCACCGCAAACCAGGAAGTCAGTGAGAATAACGATGCAGGAGTGACGGAGGTGAATAAAACCTCGATTTCAACAGGGATCAAACTAGTTATAAGGCAAAACATTACTTTTTACTTCATCAGCTACTGTCAGACTTTAATTTAAGAGGAAAATATTTGTCTTTACAACCCCTTTAAAACAAAGTCAAGGTAAAAATCAGCACTTGGTGGGCCCACTTGTGCCTAAAAGCCTTGAAGCCATAGGACTGGCATGATCAGGAGAGGATAGCAATGTTCACCTACATATCAGGTTCTACAAAAAAAAGAGGATTACCTGTGTGGACTTGTCATTCATACACGAAGGGTAGTGCACATGGTCTCGAGGCCAGTGCCCGCTCAGGTAAGTTCCAGTTATGGCGTCCAAGGAAGAAGTCCGTCGTATTGCGTTTGATGGTCGCAGGTGATGTGAATTTGACCTGTCGGCTGCAGACGAGAAAAAAAAAAAGAACACGTTAATGATCCTCTAAGTAAAGACTCAAAGCACCCATGCATATTACAAATGACATCCTTCCCAAAGGATTCATGCTTGTGTAGTTTTATGCATCAATGTCACCAAGGGAAAATTTTGCAATCTCCTTTAAAATATAAAAAGATAATCTTGAAGCCCAGGTTCACACTGGGCCGCGGGAGTGAAGAGCCGTGCGAGTTCAGCTGAACTCGCACAATTTCACTTCCGCTGGCAGTCCTGATTTCGGCCGCGATTTAAGAGACATCTGTGCGGGTTTCTGCACGGATGTCAATGTAAATCGCAAATAGTACAGGAACTACTTTTTGAAATCGGTGCAGCGCCGCAGATGTGGCGTTGCACCGATTAGGACGGTGTCATTGCCGCCGAATTGAGATGCGATTTGACGTGTGAAATCGCACCTCAAATCGTACCCAGAGTGAACCTGGGCAAAGGGTCTGCTTTTTTCCTTGAACAGAAGCCTGGAAAGCATTGCACCCATGATCAGCAGATCGCAGGTGTAGTGTCAGGCTCCTGCACACACTGCCTACAGCTCTGTTACCTGCACCTCTGAATGGGCCGTCACTGAAGGCGGTGTGAATGAACTACAGGCATGCTGATCAACACACCCGCATTTCATGCAAACTACAAAGTATGTCCACAGCGGGGTCCTACAGTACTTGTAGTTTATTCATTCACAGGAAACGGAATGAATGACATGCTGTGTGGGCGGAGCCTTGTAAAGTGACAGCGGGTGTGAGGGGATTAAACCGATTTGTATCTTAGAGCGCTTTCACACTGGGGCATCTGTGTTAAAAACCAGCGCTTTGCCGTTGTTTTAGTGGCATCAATTGGCCGCCAGCGGGCGTACTAGGGCTGAAACAACTAATTGATTAATCGACAACTAATAGATTATGAAAATAGTTGTCAACTATTTTTATAATCAATTAATCGGCCAGTTGATTAATTGGCCTGCATATAGAATGCCTTTTTTGTTTACATATCAGGAAATACAGTGCAGAACACATACAGCTCAGTACACCATCCATACATGTCACCAAGTACCTAAAAATTGGTGAATGGGCAAGTGTGAGGAGCAATGCCTTATGGGACATGTAGTCCTGGGCAGGAAGTGAGTGGTTCTAAAGGCAGAAGTTTTTTTTACCTTGCTATAGTAGGCGCCCTATACTATACTTTGCAGCTTGCTATTGAGGCACCCTGAAGGCAGGAGGAGCCAGAAGCATCGGCGAGGGACCCAAGAAGTGGAAGATCTGGGCTGCTCTGTGCAAAACCATTACACAGAGCAGGCAAGTATAACAAGTTTAAAAAAAAAAAAAATCACTTTAAAGACTCTGTGCAGGGAAGATCAGCATCTGAACCCAGAGAAAGTGGAGGTAATAGAAGGCATTACAATTACTGTCGTTGGTTATGTATATTTACCACTTCATATGGATATTGAAGAATAAAATTGCCTTTTTTTTAATTACATATTAACTAAATTGTACACCACACTTTTTTTTTTAGATTATCCGATTAATCGAAATAATAATCGGCCAACTAATCGATTAGGAAAAAAATCGTTAGTTGCAGCCCTAGGGCGTACCTGTACGTCCCTTGGAATTCGCTGCCATGCTCGGTGAGCGTGCCCGCGGACTTTAGGTCTAAAATTGTCTCACTGAGCAACAGAACAGGGAGATGTAAACAAGGCCCGGTTCTGCCTAGTGTACTGACAGGGATCTACTGTTCCCTGTGATCGCTGTCATGTCACTGGCAGCCCATCACCCCCACAGTTAGAATCAGTCCCTAGGACACCTAACACCTTAATCGCCCCCTAGCGTTTAACCCCTTTCCCTGCCAGTGTCATTTACACAGTAATCCGTGCATTTTTATAGCACCGATCGCTGTATAAATGACAAAGGTCCCAAAATAGTATCAAAAATGTCCGATGTGTCCGCCATAATGTCGCAGTCACAAAGAGGAAAAAAAAACCCCGCAGATCGCCGACACTACTTATCAAAAAAAACATAAACCTATCCCCGATGTTGTAGACGCTATAACTTGTGCGCAAACCAATATACAAGCTTATTGCGGGGGTTTTTCACCAAAAATTTGAATACACATCAGCCTAAACTGAGGAAAAATGTGTTTTATATATATTTTTGGAGATATTTATTATAGCACAATAAAAAAAAAAAAAAATGGTCACTTTGTTTACAGCCCAAAAAAAACAAAAAAAAAAAACGCAGAGGTGATCAAATACCACCAAAAGAAAGCTCTATTTGTGGGGTCAATTTTGTTTGGGTGCAACGTCGCATGACCGCGCAATTTTCAGTTAAAGCGCCGAATCGCAAAAAATGGCCCGCTCATTGGGCAGCAAATTCTTCTGGGGCTGAAGTGGTTAAATGAATTCACAAGCTGTAATGAAAATCAGCAGTGAAAATCGCACGGATGTGTGGCTGGGAAATTGCGCCAAAGTAGCACCGGTGTAACTCAGGGCTTTAGGAGGACAGACTATTATTGGAATCGGGGACCAGCTATGAGGAGAGTGGTAGGTTTACGTTCGGTTGGTCAAGCCGCAGATGGCTGGTACACCGTTTGTCACTCCTATGAATGCAGACTGAAGCCCTCACACAACTAGACAAGGAGGAGCAGACAGGCCTCCTTTACCACCAAGCCTCAGGAAACTTCCTCTCTAAACGCAGCCGCATACATAGGAACCCGACCCATGAAAATATGTCACAGGTAATTTGCCTGCATTTTACTTTGCCAGTCTGATGTGCAGGGCTGCGATCTCGTATTCACGTGGTGATGGCAGCTTCCTGCAGCCGCTGTTTACAGACTCGGCCTATTATCCTGTGAGGTGTGAGGTGTTTGTGCTCAAGATGGAAAGATTTCATGTCCCTCAGACAACAATCATACTATAAATGATATACTCCCCGTGTAACCTCACACACAACCACATCTTTATATAGGACTATATTATCCAACAGATGGGATGGTATAGACCAGGCATGTCCAAAGTCCGGCCCGGGGGCCAATTGCGGCCCCTGCTCCAGTTTAATGTGGACCCCCTGGTAATTTGGATATATACTGTATTTATCGGCGCTGCTTCGGAGGGGACGGGGACCGAGTGCTGTCAAATTACACAGGAGAATCTTCTGTTTACTCGGCGGCATCTGTAATAGGAAGTCCCGTCTCCTGGGCTGCCATTGGAGGACTCCTCTGTCTATCATAGGAGGCGGGACATTGTATTAAGGAGGCTGTTGTGAAAACAGGAGATTCTCCTGTATGTAATATGTTGGCGCTCGTCCCTCCCCTCCGAGACTTCAGATGGGCATCGGTCAGGCTGCATTCATGGCAAAGCCGAGGCTGCATTGATGGGCAATGACTTATTTTGCTTCACAGTTTTTATTTACATTTTTTTTTTCCTGAAACTTCCCTCCTAAAGTGAAGGTGCGTGTTATACGCCGATAAATACGGTATATCCAAATAACACACAGAGCTCATCTCTTCGCCCCACAAAGGCAAGAGAATTCTCGTTGAGCCGTGTAGTAGTGCTCGGACGAACACTTAAAACAAATTTTAATGGTTCAATGGATGTCAGGCAAAATGGTTGGCCCCTCACGCATGTTCACTTCATCAAATCTGGCCCTCTTTGAAAAAGAGCAGGGAGGGGAGCAGAGCGGCGCTGGTACAGGCCGACAGGCAGGGGGGGTCCAGGAGAGCTGCAGATGACGGTGACACAAACTGACCAGTGTCTCGCAGCCGTAATAAACCACTGCATTTGGAAAACTTGCACCCCTAGTGTAAAAGGGGTCTAATGGATCAAAAAAAACTCACGGATCGGATAATTTTTCGGATCAGCAAAAAATAAATAAAAATCCCCCACTGTAATATCCACACGTCCCCGTCCCCCCCACTGTAATATCCACATCTCCCCACTGCAGTGGCGTCACTCGGTGCAAAAAAAATAAAAATGGTGTCACCCCCCCACCCACTATGGTCCCCCCCTCAGTACAGACCCCCCCCCCAGTAGTGCAGACCTCAGACAGCGGCGTGTGTTTCCCTCGAGCGCGGGCTCCGTTTACACCCACAGAGGGTGGCCGCCGCTGGGTGTACCAAGATGGCCGTGGCTCCAGGGCTAGGCCGAAGCCGCGGCCTTTCCTAATGCTATGGCCGCGGAGGCAATCCGCGGATCGCATAGCATGCCGATCCGAAGGGGGTGACCTGTTCGGATCACGGATCAACGGTGATCCGTTGCACGACTATTTCACACTGAGTTTTTCAGGCTGTACAGCGCTAAAAATAGCGCCTAAATTCCACCTGGAAAAACTCCTGCCCAGCCTTCTCAATGTGAAAGCCTGAGGGCTCTTAGACTGAAGCAATGCGCTGGCGGGAGAGGGAAAAAAAAATCTCCTGCAAGCAGCATCTTTGGAGCGGTGAGAGGAGCGGCGTGTATACCGCTCCTTCCCATTTAAAAAAAAATGGGAAACCGTGGTAATACCGCCCGCAATGCGCCTCTGCAGAGGCGCATTGCGGCCGGTATTAACCCGATATCAGCCACTGGCGTTGGTTAATACCGCAGCAGTTCCGACAGTATAGCGCTGCTATTTTTAGCGGCGCTATACCGTCACCGCAGCTCCCTCCCCATGTGAAATTAGCCTAAGGCTGCATTCACACCTAGGCGACAAGTAACGCCGCGTACGCGGCTTATTTTGCCGCAATTCGATTAACTTTTTTTTTTTTTAACAAATCCTTTCCATTGCTGTCTATGGCCGAACGCCAATGCCGCCTGAAAAAAAGGGGTCCGGGACTTTTTCAGGCGGCAGGCGTACGGCGTTTGGCGTGAGATGTGAACCTTCTCATAGACAGCAATGGAAATTCGCCCCTCCAGCGTATCGAGCGTCAGGCGTTTTGTCGCCAAGGTGTGAATGCAGCCTTAGGCTGGAGTTCGGCTTTAAAATGTAATTCTTTTTATTATTCTTTAATAAAAAAAGGGTACTTGGTTATGCAAAGAAAAAAATGCACACGTGTACAGATCACCGAATATAAACATGTCACTTTGCAGAACACGCAAAAGGTACAGGCAAGACTGAGCCTTTCCTTCCTGTTCTGTATTAGTCATCCGTCAAGCAGTTTCTTAAATGCGCCCACACCTCAGTCATCAGTGTAAAGGTAAAAACGCATCCCGTGCACGCACACGCTCATTAGGGAGACCGCATTATTATTTTATGCCAATTTTACAAAGAATTCTCGTTTTAAAAAGTTTACAAAGTCTAAATACTGCTGTTGTAGACATAGGTTAATTTAAAAGAAGTGGTGGCAAACCCCTCACATATACCCAGTGAAGTGACTAGCCACAGCTGTAACAAATCCCCCTAAATAAGTTGTACCCATTTATCTGCGGCCACCACTCCTCTACAGCCAAAGTAGAACATTTATACAGCATTTCTGAGCTATCAGAGCCAGGGGGTGGGGGGGTGTTGATGCGACATCACAAAGCTCAGGAGAGCCGAGTGTAATTTGAGAACAGAGACCTGTAGAGGAAAGAGACACCCCCCCCCCCCCCCCTGTACAGTCTCATAGGGAAACATGCACAACTGAGGCTGTCAATCACCTTGTGTGTGCTGAAAAGGGAACAAACTGTCTCCCAGATTGTCTGGTGCAGAACTAAACCCACCTATTCTAAGCCGTCATCTTGACGCAAATGTGAATTCCCAGCATGCCGGGGATGTGGGCATTTAACTTTTTTTTTTTAACTGTTGAATCGGTTTAGTACTGGTGCACCGAAATGAAAATTCTGGTGCCAAAAACTAAAAGTCGATGGACAGTTTCTAATATATATTTTAGAGTATGTACGTATTTATGTATGCATGCATGTAGGGCTGGGGGAGGAAAAAAAAAATCAATTTTAGTTGAGAGGTCAAATCGATTCAGATTTTCAGCAAATCAATATTTTTTTTTTCCACCAGAACCGGCGCCGACACTGTCTTCAGTACCTTTAAAATATGGTCACATGTCCTCGTTTCTTAGCCGCATAAGAGCTTGGGGAGAAGAAGCAACAGTACACTGATCTTCCCAGTGAATGGCTGTGGTGGGCAAGGTGTGATCATTGACGAAGAGCACACCGAGTTTCCCAGCACAGCTAGAAAATTGACCGATGCTGTGCTCATGCTCAGTGTGGTCAGTTTTTAATAGGAAAGCAAAAAGGGACTGGCTAGAACAGCAGGGATTTCACACAAGAGTAAGCAATACAACGTGAACAGGATACTTTATTATACAAGTACATGGCGCAGCAGGCACATCGGGAATGTCAAGTGTTGGGCTTACACATAGCCGTTATTTTACATCTGTGTAAAGTTCAGCTATAGGCCATGTCAGACAAAAAAATAAATAAAGACAAGTAAAAATTAAATGCAATTACTCTCTAAGACAGGGGTGTCAAACACAAGGCCCGCGGGCCGAATCCGGCCCTCCAAGCCATTTCATGTGGCCCTCGCCCTCCTCAAGACCCTTACTTTCTGCTTTCAAGCAATGCATCAGATTCTTCCCAGCAGCAGCTTAAGGAAAGAAGGTACACTATGATGTAAGGGAGAGTGGGGGACTCAACTTCTGATGGTGGGGGGCTCTTAACAGCTAAAGTAAGGGGAGGGGATGTGCTGGACATCTAACCTTACAGATACAACCGGCCCTCTTGAGGGCAATCGTAATGCTGATGCGGCCCGCAATGAAATTGAGTTTGACACCCTTGCTCTAAGACTTCAACTGCAGTGCTGTAGGCAAGTTAGAGATTTAGAGAGAACAATAATAAAATTATATATATATATATATATATATATATATATATATATATATATATATATATATATATATATATATATATATATATATATATATATATGAAAAAAAAAGTATAACCTTAGGCTGGGTGCAGTGCAGCAGTCCAATGCAAAAAAAAAAAAAAAAAAAAAAATCGCACAGGACTTTTATTATTTTTTTTAAACTGCAAATGTGTGAACTGGCTCCATTAAAAGCCAGTCCAATACACATTATGCAAAATTAGTTGTGGTTAAAAACGCATTCAATTCGTATACGAGAATCTAGCCTAATGCCGCGTACACACTATCATTTTTCAGGTTGTAAAAAAATATTTTTTAATGTCATTAAATCGATGGTGTGCGGGCTTCAGAGCATTTTTCGGGTTCTGAAAAACGACAAAAAAATAAAAAATTTGAGCATGCGCTATTTTTTAAACAATGTTTTTAACGTCATCGTTTTTCGAGTTGTAAAAAAATGATCGTGTGTGGGCTTTTAAACGACGTAAAAACCTGCGCATGCTCAGAAGCAAGTTATGAGACGGGAGTGCTCGTTCTGGTAAAACTAGCGTTCGTAATGGAGATAGCACATTCATCACCCTGTAACAGACAGAAAAGCGCAAATCCTCATTTACCAACACAAAATCAGCAAGAGGAGCCCAAAGGGTGGCGCCATCTGCATGGAACGTCCCCTTTATAGTGCCGTTGTACGTATTGTACGTCACCGCGCTTTGCTAGAGCATTTTTTTTTTTCACGATCGTGTGTGGGCAACGTCGTTTTAATGATCGGGTTTAGAGCTGCAACTAACGATTATTTTTATAATCGATTCGTTGGCCGATTATTCTTTCGATTAATCGAATAATCGGTTAATAACCGTAAAAAAAAATTTGCAGTTTTCATTTTTGTTTGGCCAATTTGTTGTTGGACAGATTAAAAAACACAAATTGCCACAAAATGCTTTGCTGCAGCTTTTCCATTGAAGTATATCGAACCAAAAAAACCTTTCCAAATACCCAGCAGCTGAAAAAATCATGGATGTAAAACCATGTAAATAAACTGTAGTGTGTTTCTGCAAAAAGCACAGAGGTGTGACCCCCCGGCCTGAGGTGGGGTCACATAATGGGGGTAAAAAAACGAAAATTAGTACAAAAAGAGCAAATAATCGCTATTGTAATAAGGGGTTCATTTTTTACTGTGGGACAGCAAAGTAATATTTACCGTAGAGATTTGCTTTTTTTGTACTATAAAGGGCTAATCTTAGTTTTTTTTTAACCCCATTATGTTACTGGCCAATTAATCGATTATGAAAATGGTAATCAATTAATTTCATTATCGATTGATCGATTAGTTGTTTCAGCCCTAATCGGGTTGAAAAGAAAACTAATTTTTCTAGAGCCTGAAAAACATTTTTTAGAACCCAAAAAATGATCGTGTGTACGCGGCATTAGACTATAGGTCGCATTTTTTGCACTTTCTAGTCCTGTTTTTCCCTGGCTCTGTACACAGCACTATAGATTTTTCCAGCATGCTTTGAGCAGATGGGAGGATTGCCATTCGGCTGGAAGTAGTAAGAAGATACGGCTCTCTAATCCCTGAGGCCCGTCTGCTCGGGGCCTGCACTCTGTATGAAGCCGCCGCATGCTTCACCTCCAGGCCTCCCATTAGCACAAAGCACAGAGCTCCTCCTCAGTAAACTACGCGCCGCACTTTCTTCCTGTCCAAGTCCTTTCTGGGGTCGCTTGATTTGCTCTTTTTGCCATCTCAGAATGACTTTGTAGTACCGGAGCCGAGCATTTCTGGGATGTGCCGTGTTGATTTCCTCAATGAGCCATTCATTCTTCTTCCGTTATCTAGAGAAATGATTGTTTTTGTCTTCTTCCTGTTAGTGGTGTGCAGACCATTCTAAGGCTGGGTTCACACTACGATTTTCCCGTCCGTCAGCCGCATACGATTTATATGAAAAAACGTATGCGGCTGAAACGGATTGAACCGTACGTAAACGTATGCGTTTATAAAACGTATACGGTTTCAAAAGGGCGTACGGTTCCATCCGGTTTTGATTAAAAAAAACGCATACGTTTTTGGAATTAGTGTCATTTAATAAATAAAGATGTTCTTGTTTTGAAAATGTGCATGCGCAGACGAAAAACGCATACGGTTTATACGTATGGAACCGCACATATGTGCGTTTTCCATTGACTTTAATGTTAAATAAAACGTATTCGTTTGCCATACGGTTTCAAAAACTGACTCAAAACCGTGGTCGAACACGGTTTTGTGTACTGTTAAACGTTTTGCCAGCAAATCGTACGCACCCGGATGCATCTGAGTGCATACGATTTGCAATGCATTGTCTATGTATGCGTTTTCCCGTACGTTTTCAAAACTGAAATCGTATGACGGGAAAATCGTAGCCTTACACTAAACAACATGAAAGTTATGTCATCAGTCTTGTTGAGTTGGAAGTAAACAATAATATAGGGGGATGTAATACTTACCTTTCCAGGAAAAGATACTCGAAAGCAATAGGCATTTCAATCATGTGGTCTGATGAATGGGAGGTTGGGATTAGCAAACGTCCCTTCAGCAGAGATCACAGGACCAACCGCCCGCCTGGGTCTTCAGCCACGGAGGGCGGCACCAGAGGGAAGCTGAAGCAGTTTTTTCTCAAGGAGAAAACCTATAGGTATAGGGCCCTCTATACTAGACTTTCCAGCTTGCTATTGGAGCATTCTGAAGACAGGAGGAGCCAGAAGCGTTGGTGGGGGGGATTCCTTTGACCAAGAAGTTTTCTATTCTGCTCCTTTGAATTTTCCTTTCACTGTGGTCAAAAATTAATGTTGATTTGACCGCACAAAAAAATTAGAAAGTTAACAAAGGTTCCTAAATTTTTTTTGAAGGAAGACCTTTTTGTACGGCCAGCATAAGTGACAGCAGGCGCAGGGAGCTTTTATTACCCCCCTATGACAAGGGAGTCCGTCATACATAATATATTATAGTTCTGTCTGATAACCTACAAAACGATTTTTCATTCATTAAATATATTTTTTTTCCGTCTGTCATGCCGCGTACACGCGACCGTTTTTCAGGTTGTAAAAAATGACATTTTTCATGTCATTAAAAACGATTGTGAAAAATGCTCTGGAGCCCACACACAATGTAAAAAATGGGCATTAAAAATTTAGAACATGCTCTAATTTTTCACGCCGTTTACGTCGTAAAAAATGGTCGTGTGTGGGCATCAACGATGTGAAAAAAACGCGCATGCTCAGAAGTTTTGAGCCGGAAGCGCTCGCTCTGGTAAAACTAGTGTTCGTAATGGAGATAGCCCATTCATCACGCTGTAACAGACAGAAAAGTGACAAGAAATCAGCTAAAGCAGCCCAAAGAAGGGTGGCGCCATCCGAATTGGACTTCCCCTCTCTAGTGCCATCGTACGTGTTGTACGTCACCGCGCTTTGCTAAAGCATTAAAAATTACCATTTTTCAGGTTGTAAAAAACACGTGTGTACGTGGCATTCTCAGAGTGGATTAGAGATTTTTCTCCTAAACTATATAATTTTATTTTTACCAATTCATATAGAGATTTAAGAATTGCCTTTTATTTTAAAAAATACATATTAACTAAATTATTCACCACAATTTTTTTAAGATTATCTGATTAATCTAAACCAGGGGTCTCCAAACTTTCTAAACAAAGGGCCAGATTACTGTCCTCCAGACTCTAAAGGGGGCCGGACTGTGGCCATCAGGAGTACAAAATCCCGTCATTGGGGGGAGGAATGCTGCCCCGTCATTGGGGGGGGGGGGACGAATGCTGCCCCGTCATTGGGGGGGGGGGGGACGAATGCTGCCCCGTCATTGGGGGGGGGGGGACGAATGCTGCCCCGTCATTGGGGGGGGGGGGGACGAATGCTGCCCCGTCATTGGGGGGGGGGGGGACGAATGCTGCCCCGTCATTGGGGGGGGGGGGACGAATGCTGCCCCGTCATTGGGGGGGGGGGGACGAATGCTGCCGCCCGTCATTGGGGGGGGGGGGGACACGAATGCTGCCCCGTCATTGGGGGGGGGGGGACGAATGCTGCCCCGTCATTGGGGGGGGGGGGGGACGAATGCTGCCCCGTCATTGGGGGGGGGGGGGGGGGGACGAATGCTGCCCCGTCATTGGGGGGGACGAATGCTGCCCCGTCATTGGGGGGGACGAATGCTGCCCCGTCATTGGGGGGGACGAATGCTGCCCCGTCATTGGGGGGGACGAATGCTGCCCCGTCATTGGGGGGGACGAATGCTGCCCCGTCATTGGGGGGGACGAATGCTGCCCCGTCATTGGGGGGGACGAATGCTGCCCCGTCATTGGGGGGGACGAATGCTGCCCCGTCATTGGGGGGGACGAATGCTGCCCCGTCATTGGGGGGACGAATGCTGCCCCGTCATTGGGGGGGACTAATGCTGCCCCGTCATTGGGGGGACTAATGCTGCCCCGTCATTGGGGGGACTAATGCTGCCCCCGTCATTGGGGGGACTAATGCTGCCCCGTCATTGGGGGGACTAATGCTGCCCCGTCATTGGGGGACTAATGCTGCCCCGTCATTGGGGGGACTAATGCTGCCCCGTCATTGGGGGGACTAATGCTGCCCCGTCATTGGGGGGACTAATGCTGCCCCGTCATTGGGGGGACTAATGCTGCCCCGTCATTGGGGGGACTAATGCTGCCCCGTCATTGGGGGACGAATGCTGCCCCGTCATTGGTGTCATTCAGGGAAATGCTGCCCCATCATTGGTGTCATTCGGAGGAAATTCTACCCCGTCGCTGGGAGGACTTCTGCCCCATCATCTGTCATTGGGAGGAATTCTGCCCTTCAATGGTGCCAAGCAAAGGGCGGCATCTGGCCCCCGGGCTGCAGTTTAGAGACCACTGATCTAAACGTTAAATCGGCCAACTAATCGATTATGAAAATTAGTTTCAGCCCTTTGTAAACAAATAATGCATAAGAATCGGCTGACCAACTAATTGATTATGAAAACAGTTGCCAACTATTTTCATAATAGATAACGCCGATACGTTTTTTCAGCCCTAATGTCAATGGGCAATTATGTAACAGATCATACAACTTAAAAAGGCAAAAAGAACAAAGTGAACAGCCAAAGTAAGGAACCCAATAAAAGCGATTTTCAGGCCTCTAAACAGCTTAGCAGTAAAAAATAACCCAAGAAAAAAAAAAAAAAACCCTCAACAGCAAAGAGAAGCCCAGCTATTGATGGCTTACTACAACTATGTGAATGTGAAAGCTCGCAGCGGTTACAACCTCAAACAATAAACATCAACAGTGCCATAGTAACTGCATGAAGGGCAGCCAGAGATGGAGGATGTTATGCATCCGTCTCATGAAATGCAAGTACAGAAAACCTGCAAAATCCTGACGGTAATCACTTATGCCGACTGCCATGGGAAAAAAGTACAACTTCCGCGCTTCAGATATTAAATCATTTTATATGCGATTTTGTATTTGGGGAAGTGGAGATTACAGCCTGGTATAAACCCCCTGCACAGCAAAACTGCAACAGACAGAGAGGGGGCGACACTGAGTCAAGACTTTGTACAGGGCTGTCAATCTAACACAAGATGCTTCCAAGCAGGCAGATGAATCCATTGTGATAGAAACAGAGATGGCAGAAAAAGACCAACTAAACTAAAAAAACAAAGTGGGTCCCATCCCATCCTCTGCCATCAACACGCCACCCCCCCCCCCCCCCCCCATCACCCACATACCAACATTCAGTTACCCATATCTCTGCCCACCATTTGTGTCCTCATTACATGCTGCCGCTCTGTTCCTCGCTATGAGTGCCACTCAGGGTGGATATAAAACAAAGATTATATATATATATATATATATATATATATATATATATATATATATATATATATATATATATATATATATATATATATATATATATATATATATATATATATATACACACACACACACACACACACACACACACAAAAATGAGATTATATATATATATATAAATTTTTGTAATCTTTGTTTTATATCCACCCTGAGTGGATATATATATATATATATATATAAACTTTAAATCAATTTTTTTTTATTTGTTTTACTCCAAAAGCATTTAATTAAAAATAAATTCGATAAAAATCAATCTAATGATAACTTTCCCATTTAAGATACATTCATAATTGTGTTTATTCAGCATGAAATGGAGCTTAGTTATGTAGCACAAGGCTGTATAGTCTGCAGTATTTACATTTTTAGTATACTCTGCAAGCTGAGATAACATGCACTGCGTTGATGCGTTCACACAATTTCACAGTAACCATGAGATTAAACAAAGTTCAGGAATATTCATTTATTCCATTGTTTTGCAACTCTGTACACTAAAAACTGTATGATTGAATCGGTTCTGATATTGCTGTTTTACTAACCTGACAGCTTATTATTGCAAATCGGATGCCTTCATTTTGTTAGCAAATAAGATTCTAAGTAGACATGTGCATTTGTTTTCGTTAGAATGCATTTTCGTCCAAAAATCGTGTTTTTTCGTTATCGTTTTAACAAACGATAACGAAAGTGCAAGAAACGAAAACCGAAAGATCCGACATAAAAAATGCTTTACTTTCGTTTTCGTTGCGGTAAAAATTCGATAGAGAGATTCGACATTATAGGGAAAAGATTCGACAGTATAGAAATAATAGATTTGACAATACAGAGAATAGATTGCGATTTATGAGACGTAAAGATACGACGTTCCGTAGAATATTCTTTTGACCATTCGACAGAAACCAAGTATTATTAGATTTTCGGACGAAAGCTATTCCCCAACGAAAAACTAAATAAATCAAAATGATTTTCGGGAGTAACTAAATACATTTATTTTGCTAATGAAAACGAAAAAACGAAACAAAATATTCCAGTCTGCACATGTCTAATTCTAACTACCAGCAATATTGAGTCCTTGCTAGGGGTGCAACGGATCAAAAAACTTGCAGTTCGGATCGTTCCTCAGATCAGGTGTCACGGATCAGATAATTTTTCGGATCGGCAAAAAAAAAAATTCTTCCCCACTGTAATATCCACATCTCCCCTACTGCAGTGGCGTCACCCAGTGCAGAAAAAAAAATAGTGTCACCCCCCCCCCCCCCCGTCCACCAACTATAGTACCCCCTCGGTGCAGACCCCCCCCCCCCCAGGTAGTACAGGCAGAGACCCCCCCCCCCCCCAGGTAGTACAGGCAGAGACCCCCCCCCCAGGTAGTACAGGCAGACCCCCCCCCCCCCAGGTAGTACAGGCAGACCCCCCCCCCCCCCCCCAGGTAGTACAGGCAGACCCCCCCCCCCAGGTAGTACAGGCAGACCCCCCCCCCCCAGGTAGTACAGGTAGTACAGGCAGACCCCCCCCCCCCCCAGGTAGTACAGGCAGACCCCCCCCCCCCCCAGGTAGTACAGGCAGACCCCCCCCCCCCCAGGTAGTACAGGCAGACCCCCCCCCCCCCCCAGGTAGTACAGGCAGACCCCCCCCCCCCCCAGAGTACCCCCCCCCCCCCCCCCCCAGGTAGTACAGGCAGACCCCCCCCCCCCAGGTAGTACAGGCAGACCCCCCCCCCCAGGTAGTACAGGCAGACCCCCCCCCCCAGGTAGTACAGGCAGACCCCCCCAGCAGTGTGTCCCATGAGTGCTGGCTCCTCCTCCTCTGTGGGAGTAAACAGAGAGGAGGGCCGCCGGGTGTACCAAGATGGCTGCAGGTCCGGAGCTAGGCCGAATCCGCTGCCTTTCCTAATGTTATGGCCGCGGCTTCGGCCTAGCTCCGGAGCCGCGGCCATAACATTAGGAAAGGCTACGGCCTCGGCCTAGCTCCAGAGCTGCGGCTATAACATTAGGAAAGGCCGCGGCTTCGTCCTAGCTCCGGAGCCGCGGCAATCTGCAGATCACAGTGTGTGCCGATCCGAAGGAGGTGACCCGTTGGGATCACGGATCAACTGTGATCCGTTGCACCACTATTTGACAGGGGAGCCAAAATGCTCCCATACAGGGGATTTAAATGACGCGGAGCGTTTAATTTCCTCCGCTCGCCATGACCACGCTGTGTGTGGACTGAACATGCGCAACAACTTTTTTTTTCAGAAATCAATCCTTGGATCACGTGTGCGCGGTTCTGATCAATGTTTTTCGGTTCGGATCAATGACGATCCGTTGCACCACTAGTCCTTGCATTTAAAGAGCACCTGTCATTTCAGATCCATCATGGAAGTGCCCGTTAGCGGGCATCCACTCACCTGCTGGTGCCACATCCCTCACCTTGTTGTGTCACTGCCGCATCACCAGCCGTTCCAATTAGAGTGGATGGGACTGTCGGTGAGTCAGAGGAGGAGCCTCCGCAGGACAGAGATGACAGTTGCTCTTTAAAAATTATGATTTAAATCAAATCCACCCTGGTGCCCTTCCAGGTTTACATACCTACCCCAGAGTCAGCATTCCAGGCTGCATACTCAGAGCGCCGCTGTCCGTTTTGCCCGCATTCCAGTGCAGAGCTGTGAGGCAAACTGCAGGCGTGCTGCATAATCCCGCACAGGACGTCGCACCTCCGCTTTGGTATGAACACACCACATAGGAAACCATAGGAAACCATTGTGCCTTGTGTGTCTTGCAGATCTCTGGTGTGAACGAGCCCTTAAATGCATCACCTGGGAACAGACTCACTTTATGTACAAGACACATTCAGAAACTCAAACTGTCTGTTCTTACAACAGCCTATGTCCTACAACAGTTTGCAAACAAACTTCTCAGATAAAACCAAAAACTAAATTCCAAACCCCAAAAGTTAAAGAGGGGGGTCCCGTCCCCCTCCAGAAATATTAAAAGTCAGCAGCTACAAATACTGCAGCTGATGACTTAATATATAGACACTTGCCTGTCGGCACCCCAGCGGATCTTCAGATTGTCGGGTGCAGCCACCATTCCTGGTAAGTAAACCAGGCAGTGAAGGCCTTCGGCTTCAAAGCAAATTCCCTACTGCGCATGCACACGGCTCTTTCTAATTAGTCCGGCTGCGGAGGAGGCCGGACCGGGCTGCAGCCGTATCCTGGAAGTGGCGCCCGGTACATTTTCAGAAACAGGCGCCCGGTACATTTTCAGAAACAGGCGCTTCCAGGATACAGGGCTTCAGCCGTATCCTGGAAGTGGCGCCCGGTACATTTTCAGAAACAGGCGCCCGGTACATTTTCAGAAACAGGCGCCCGGTACATTTTCAGAAACAGGCGCTTCCAGGATACAGGGCTTCAGCCGTATCCTGGAAGTGGCGCCCGGTACATTCTCAGAAACAGGCGCCCGGTACATTTTCAGAAACAGGCGCCCGGTACATTTTCAGAAACAGGCGCCCGGTACATTTTCAGAAACAGGCGCCCGGTACATTTTCAGAAACAGGCGCCCGGTACATTTTCAGAAACAGGCGCTTCCAGGATACAGGGCTTCAGCCGTATCCTGGAAGTGGCGCCCGGTACATTCTCAGAAACAGGCGCCCGGTACATTCTCAGAAACAGGCGCCCGGTACATTCTCAGAAACAGGCGCCCGGTACATTCTCAGAAACAGGCGCCCGGTACATTCTCAGAAACAGGCGCCCGGTACATTCTCAGAAACAGGCGCCCGGTACATTCTCAGAAACAGGCGCCCGGTACATTCTCAGAAACAGGCGCCCGGTACATTCTCAGAAACAGGCGCCCGGTACATTCTCAGAAACAGGCGCCCGGTACATTCTCAGAAACAGGCGCCCGGTACATTCTCAGAAACAGGCGCCCGGTACATTTTCAGAAACAGGCGCCCGGTACATTTTCAGAAACAGGCGCCCGGTACATTTTCAGAAACAGGCGCCCGGTACATTTTCAGAAACAGGCGCCCGGTACATTTTCAGAAACAGGCGCCCGGTACATTTTCAGAAACAGGCGCCCGGTACATTTTCAGAAACAGGCGCTTCCAGGATACAGGGCTTCAGCCGTATCCTGGAAGTGGCGCCCGGTACATTCTCAGAAACAGGCGCCCGGTACATTCTCAGAAACAGGCGCCCGGTACATTCTCAGAAACAGGCGCCCGGTACATTTCCAGAAACAGGCGCCCGGTACATTTCCAGAAACAGGCGCCCGGTACATTCTCAGAAACAGGCGCCCGGTACATTCTCAGAAACAGGCGCCCGGTACATTTTCAGAAACAGGCGCCCGGTACATTCTCAGAAACAGGCGCTTCCAGGATACAGGGCTTCAGCCAAGTCCAGCCCCCTCCTCATTCCCCCCGCAGCAGGAGGGGGGAGACGGATAAGTGGACCTTCACACAGAACATAAAAGGACAAATCTGAATTTGTTTTGACAGAGTGGAGAAGGATGTCATCTTTTACTGCTGACTGTGTCTATTTGGCCTGTTCACCATTATCATTGAAAGTGAAAGTAAAAAAAATATAGAAGGGGAACTCATCCAAAGGGGACACTAGTTTTGGTGACCTGGGGGGTCTCCAAGGAATTCCCTTAAAATTGAAGGAATTTTCTCACTTTGCGTTTAAAAATGTTTTATTTGGTTGTCACGCAGTAGTAAAAAACTCAAAGAATTTTCACAGAACATGTTGATAAATACAAAAAAAAGTATTGAGACATCGAGGAACGTGGAGGACATCGCCGCCATGACCCGCTTACACCACAGACAGGCAAGTGCTGGGCAGGTGGGGGATGCACAGTAGCGCCGTTTGATGTTTTTTTCAGTTTGCGCGTGCCCCCCCCAAAAGTTATTATTAAGCACCGGCCGCCACTAGTAGGCACCCTTCGGAAGGTAGACAGATCACAGCAGCAAAAGCTAAAAAAAAAATATATATATATATATACACAAGTATTTGGAGATTTGGGAGGAGGCTGAGAGAGCAATAAAATACCTACCAGAGTATAGTGGAGTTTAGTGTCACACCGATACCAGTATCAATACTGAGTACTTGTACAAACGCTCCGATGCTTGACCTGATACTTGGACAGTCAGGAAGGATCGGTGTGATGGAGGTGGGTACAATCATCGATCTCCCTGTATGGATTCCAATAAAGCACCTGAAAGCTGCTTCTCCTCCTAACTGCAGCGGCTTTCAGCCATACAGGGAGATCGGTGACTAACTTCCCCCATGGGGGGAGCAGGGCTGAACCGACCTGTGTGTGTGAATAGAGGCAGAAAGGGAGGCTCAGGAGCAAGCCTGCACAAGTCCCCCCCCAAAAATGTAACTTTCTATTGGTGGGCACTCACTGAAGGAGGAGACAGATGGAGGGGGACCAAGAGGAGGATCGAGGCTGCTCTGTGTAAAGCTTTTACACAGAGCAGGTTTTTTGTTTTTAAACACCTTTAACCTCTTCCCGCCCGCACGGCGAGTTTTTACGGACACATTGTGGCTCCGAATTGCCAGGAGGCCGTCTATATACAACCTCCAGGCCACGGGGGGACGCGTGAGCGGCGCCCACGCCTGCCACGTCAGTCAGGTGCCGATGCACGTGCCTGGCGGCCGCGATGTCCACCAAGCACCGCGATCATGAAGACAGGGACGTGGAGCTCTGTGTGTGTAAACACAGAGCTCCACGTCATGTCAGGGAGAGAGGAGACTGATCGTGTGTCCCTTGTACATAGGGACAACCATCGGTCACCTCCAGCAGTCACCCCCCTCCCCCCACAGTAAGAATGACTAATGAGTGAATACACTAACCCCTTCCCTGCCAGTCACATTTATACAGTAATCAGTGCATATTTATATCATTGTTCGCTGTATAAATGTGAATGGTCCCAAAAATGTGCGATGTGCCCGCCGCAATATCGCAGTCCTGACAAAAATCGCAGATCGCCGACATTACTAGAAAATAAAAAAAAAGTCATAATTCTATCCCCTATTTTGTAGGCGCTATAACTTTGCGCAAACCAATCACTATACGCTTATTGAGATTTTATTTTTACCAAAAATATGTAGAAGAATACGTAATCGGATGTTGGAAAAGTTTTTTTTATGTGTATTGTGTGACTATTTGATTCTAAGGACACGTTGCTTAATCTTGCCTCTGTAATGGATTCTAAGGACACGTGGCTTTACCTAGCCTAATTCTATTGTTTGTGTTACTTCTTTAAATCAACCTTTGCTAAGAATTGTAAAAAGGCATTGTGACTGGCAATAAAGCTTGTTTGCATCATGAGCCACCGGTGGTCTTTTAGCCAATAGTATTCTTCCTGTTGACCCTATAAAGGTCTTCACACACCTCGTGTCTGTATGGGACTTTTTGCTTTTTCTCTTAGCATGTAAGCTCATCCACTTGTACTAGTACATGTGAAAATGAATTATCTTGCTTCTAGAACACTTGAAGTTGACTGATCACAGGGGAAGAATTATCCTAACATCGGACTAAACTGAGAAAATGTTTATTTTTTTATTGGATATTTATGATAGCAAAAAATAGTTTTTCTTTTCAAAATTGTCGCTATATTTTTGTTCATAGCGCAAAAAATAAAAACCGCAGAGCTGATCAAATACCACCAAAAGAAAGCTCTATTTGTGGGGAAAAAAGGACGCCAATTTTGTTTGGGAGCCACGTCGCACAACCGCGCAATTGTCCTTCAAAGCGACGCAGTGCCGGAAGCTGAAATTTCACCTGGGCAGGAAGGGGGTATATGGGCCCAGTAAGCAAGTGGTTAATAGCACTTGAAATGGAGTGTGCTTTTGTTCTGTAAATGTGTCGGGAGTTTTGCTGTAAGATATAAGAGTTGTGTCTGGCGCCGCATGTTAGACATGCACTTTTACATCAGCTTCTGCATATTTCTGTAGCTGTACGCACACATTAAAAAAGGAAACCATTATGGTTTTGGGTCAGCTTTTTCTCTTACACAATCTACTGTGGAAACAAACATTTCTTATGACAAAAGCGCTAGCATCATTTCTCACAGTGTGCACTAGAAGCTGCGCCAAGTCACAGAGCCTGCCTCGTTCCAGGGCTGGAGGAGGTCTCATCCACACCGGGAAGCTTGAAGAGCAGATCCTAAATCAGCATTTAGCACTTAAAGTGTTACTAAACCCACAACGGGCAGGGTCCTTTCACCGTTCGTCCGTTTTTTCATACGTCTGTTTACGGACTGCAATACTTTCCTATGGGATAGCGGACGTTAGCGGAACGGACAAAAAACGGATGTTTCATCAAAATATGTAATACAAATAAAGTTCTAAAAAAAAAAAAAAAAAAAAAAAAAATAGATGTAAAAACTGACCAACTGATGATAAAAAAAACTGATCTAAAAACGGTCCGCACGTGTGAAAGAGCCCTCAAATCAGTCTGTATATGCAGTAAAGCATGCTTGTTATACTCACTGTGGAGCCCAAGGGGTTAATCCTCTGCACTGTGCAAAAGGCTGTTTGATCCTGTCCTCTCTGATCCTCTTCCCACTGTCCCCAATCAATGTTGATAGAGCAGAGCCTGGGGGGGTACTCTGCACATGCTCAGTTTGGTGTGTATTGCTAAAGTTTTGTTTTTTTCCCCTGGTAGCGTGCAGGTGATCAGCAGTGTTAATTTGGTTGACCAAAATGACTGGGACCCCTTTCACACTGGGGCAATTTGCAGGCGCTGTTGCGCTAACAATTGTGCTTGCAAACCAACCTGAAACAGCAGCTGCTAGCCGCATCTTTGGAGCGGTGTGTTTACCGCTCCTCCACCGCGCCTGCCCATTGAAAGCAATTGGAAACCACGGTAATACCGCTGGCAATGCGCCTCTGCAGAAAAAATAACGCCGATATACAACCTGAAAAACTCCTGCCCTGCAAGCAGCATCTTTGGAGCGGTGTGTATACTTCTCATTGAAAACAATGGGAAACCGCTGTAATACCGCCCGAAGAGGCGCATTGCGGGCGGTATTAACCCTTTATCGGCTGCTAGCGGGGGTTAATACCGCACCGCTATCGGCCGAATCCCACAGCAATTCCGACGGTATATCGCCGCTATACTGCCACCGCGCCTCCCGCCCCAGTGTGAAAGGGGCCTTAGACTAAAACTGAATTGAAATTTGTCTGTAGTGCATGTTCATTCTACAATACCATAAATGAGATTTTTCACCCCAGCAGTATATAATGAGCATGGACATTGTGAAGAAATGTTAACTAATGCATTACAATTTAATTACACTCAGATTATAGACGACTAAAATGTAATGGAGAATTTAGCAGACTAAATATGACAAACAATTGCAGAAGACTAAAATGGGACTAAAATTAAAGACATTTTAGGTCTAAGACCAACTAAATTTGCTGCCAAAATTAACACTGGTGATCAGCACAGGGCCAATCAGCACTGTCCAGACAGAGGATCAGGTGTCTTGCAGTATCATAGGACAGTCAGAAAACTCCTCCTTCAAGCTTTAACCAGACACTGATAGAAGTCAGAAGACTGCTATATACTACTGAAGGGAAAAGGTATTTATCAGTTTATATTTACTAAAATATTTACATTTCCATGTTCTGTGTACTGTGGGAGACCAGATATAGCGACTGCAGAGTCCTGGGTTTAGTAACACTAACTGCTTGCCAACCGGCCGCCGCAGTTCTGCTGGGCGAGATCACGTAGCTACAGTGCAGAAAATAAGTATTTGAACACACTGCTATTTTGCAAGTTCTCCCACTTGGAAATCATGGAGGGGTCTGAAATTGTCATCGTAGGTGCATGTCCACTGTGAGAGACATAATCAAAAAAAAAATCCAGAAATCACAATGTATGATTTTTTTTAACTATTTATTTGTATGTTACAGCTGCAAATAAGTATTTGAACACCTGAGAAAATCAATGTTAATATTTGGTACAGCCGCCTTTGTTTGCAATTACAGAGGTCAAACGTTTCTTGTAGTTTTTCACCAGGTTTGCACACACTGGAGGAGGGATTTTGGCCCCCCACTCCTCCACACAGATCTTCTCTAGATCAGTCAGGTTTCTGGGCTGTCGCTGAGAAACACAGAGTTTGAGCTCCCTCCAAAGATTCTCTATTGGGTTTAGGTCTGGAGACTGGCTAGGCCACGCCAGAACCTTGATATGCTTCTTACAGAGCCACTCCTTGGTTATCCTGGCTGTGTGCTTCGGGTCATTGTCATGTTGGAAGACCCAGCCTTGACCCATCTTCAAAGCTCTAACTGAGGGATGGAGGTTGTTGCCCAAAATCTTGCAATACATGGCCCCGGTCATCCTCTCCTTAATACAGTGCAGTCGCCCTGTCCCATGTGCAGAAAAACACCCCCAAAGCATGATGCTACCACCCCCATGCTTCACAGTAGGGATGGTGATCTTGGGATGGTACTCATCATTCTTCTTCCTCCAAACACGGTTAGTGGAATTATGACCAAAAAGTTCTATTTTGGTCTCATCTGACCACATGACTTTCTCCCATGACTCCTCTGGATCATCCAAATGGTCATTGGCAAACATAAGACGGGCCTTGACATGTGCTGGTTTAAGCAGGGGAACCTTCCGTGCCATGCATGATTTCAAACCATGACGTCTTAGTGTATTACCAACAGTAACCTTGGAAACGGTGGTCCCAGCTCTTTTCAGGTCATTGACCAGCTCCTCCCGTGTAGTCCTGGGCTGATTTCTCACCTTTCTTAGGATCATTGAGACCCCACGAGGTGAGATTTTGTCATGGAGCCCCAGTCCGAGGGAGATTGACAGTCATGTTTAGCTTCTTCCATTTTCTAATGATTGCTCCAACAGTGGACCTTTTTTCACCAAGCTGCTTGGCAATTTCCCCGTAGCCCTTTCCAGCCTTGTGGAGGTGTACAATTTTGTCTCTAGTGTCTTTGGACAGCTCTTTGGTCTTGGCCATGTTAGCAGTTGGATTCTTACTGATTGTATGGGGTGGACAGGTGTCTTTATGCAGCTAATGACCTCAAACAGGTGCATCTAATTTAGGATAATAAATGGAGTGGAGGTGGACATTTTAAAGGCAGACTAACAGGTCTTTGAGGGTCAGAATTCTAGCTGATAGACAGGTGTTCAAATACTTCTTTGCAGCTGTATCATACAAATAAATAGTTAAAAATTCATAAATTGTGATTTCTGGAATTTTTATTTTTTTGATTATGTCTCTCACAGTGGACATGCACCTACGATGACAATTTCAGACCCCTTCATGATTTCCAAGTGGGAGAACTTGCAAAATAGCAGGGTGTTCAAATACTTATTTTCCGCACTGTATACGTCATCTTGCCGAGCAGCCAATAGGGGCGTGCGCCCCCCGCTCACCCGACGCATGTGCCTGGTGGGCGCGATCACCGCCGGGGATCCGCAATCGCTTGTTACAGGGCGAGAACCGGGAGCTGTGTGTGTAAACACATGGCTCCCGGTCCTGTCAGGGGGGGAAATGACCTATCGCCTGTTCATACAATGTATGAACAGCGATCTCTCATTTCCCCTAATCAGTCCACCACCCCCCCCCCCTTTCAGTTAGAACACACCCAGGGAACATAATTAACCCCTTCCTCGCCCCCTAGTGTTAACCCCTTCCCTGCCAGTGGCATTTTTATAGTAATCAATGCATTTTTATAGCACTGATCGCTATAAAAATGCCAAATGGTCCCAAAAGTGTCCGAAGTGTCTGCCATGTCGCAGTACCGAAAAAAAAAAAAAAAAAACACGCTCATCGCCGCCATTACTAGTAAAAAAAAAAATCCCTGAAAACTATGCCCTATTTTGAAAAAGGCTATAACTTTAGCGCAAACCAAACGCTTAGTGCAATTTTTTTTTACAAGAAATAAGTAGAGGAATACGTATCGGCCTAAACAGAGGAAAAAATAAAAAAATGTTATATATATTTTTGGGGGATATTTATTACAGCAAGAAATATTAATTTTTTCAAAAATGTCACTCTATTTTTGTTTATAGCGCAAAAAATAAAAACCGCAGAGGTGATCAAATACCACCAAAAGAAAGCTCTATTTGTGGGGTAAAAAAGACCAATTTTGTTTGGGAGCCACGTCGCACGACCGCGCAATTGTCAGTTAAAGCAACGCAGTGCCAAATCGCAGAAAGTGGCCCGGTCTTTGACCAGCAATATGGTCCGGGGCTGAAGTGGTTAAAGAGCTGAACTAATATACATGAGTGTGAACTGCTCCACTGAAAACAAAGTAAGAGAACGCGCCTTACCCTTCAGGTGTGGTTTTGTATGTGCTGGAAAATGCAACCAGCGAACACCGAGACACACACAGAACCACACGCAGGAGAGCTGCACAGCATGGTAGGCCAATTAAGGAGCCGAGTGTTCCAATTAGGAAGAGCTTTCACAACGCACCTCGGCAAATCTGTCCCTGGCGGTTTTATGAATGAGGTCACTACGAGAGTAAACAGAAAATACCAACCTACGGCTCATGTGGGGATTTCATCAAGACATCTACAGAAATGCCAATTTAAATCGTTCTCAATCGTAACCACTTGACCTCAGGAAGATTTACTTATTTTACTTTTTGCTAGAATAAATATCCCCCAAAATAATATAAAAAATATATTTTTTCCTCAGGTTTAGGCCGATACGTATTCTACATATTTTTGGTAATAAAATCGCAATAAGCATTTATCGATTGTTTGCACAACATTTATAGTGTTTACAAAATAGGGGATAGTTTTATTGCATTTAAAAAAATATCTATATATATTTTACTACTAATGGCAGCGATCAGCGATTTTTTTCATGACTGCGACATTTTGGCGGACACATCGGACAATTTTGACACATTTTTGGGACCATTTTCACAGCAAAAAAAAAAAAAAGCATTAAAAACGCATTGTTTACTGCGAAAATGATAATTGCAGTTTGGGAGTTAACCACAAGGGGGTGCTGAAGGTGTCAAGTGTGACCTCATCTGTGTTTCTAACTGTATGGGGGCGGGGCTGGATGTGTGACATCATTGATTGTGTTTCCCTATATCAGGGAACACACGATCAATGACAGCGCCACAGTGAAGAACGGGGACCGATTGCGGGACTCTAGAGGCGAGCGGGTCCCATGGCCGCAGTCACAGAGCTTCGGACCGGGACCCACGGCTGGGGACTTAAAGAGGACGTACAGGTACGTGCTTGTGCCCAGCAGTGCCATTCTGCCGACGTATATCTGCAGGATGCGGTCCTTAAGTGGTTAAAATGTACAGGACAGGAAATTAAAAGCCCAATAGCAGGTGTTTCGCCAGATTAAGCGACCCATCAGAATTGGTAACGGAAGTGACGTTCTGTTGCCACACCCCACACTCCTCCATAGTAAGGATACAGTGAGAAGGGGAAAGCGGACATTGTGGTACACCCACCAGAGTTTTCATTTTACACTTATTTTTAACAGTAAAGTGAGTTTATATAGTGAGATACAGTACTTGGAACTCTGACTGGTTAGATGGAAAAGGGGGAGACCAACTAGGTAGAGACAGCAAAGCTGCTTGACACTGTGTCTAAACTATATCGATCGGTATGGGTTTGGTTGGGATTTTCAAGGTACTTGTAGAGAGACGTATATCATATAAAAATAGATTTATTACAAAAAGGTCAATACATCAATAATAAAAATAATGGGACAGGCCCCACAGTTCGGACACAGTAAGGTGTTTGTTAAGATGACACAAAACAAAGCAAAACCGTATTGTCAGATGCGTGGAGCCAATCTGCGACCTCGACCGGTTTCGCGGTTAATACCGCTTCTTCAGGAGGATCTGGGATGGCAGATGGCCCGGAATGAGTGGACAACAATCGCGCCCCCCCAAAAAAAACAAAGAACACAAATGGTTTGCGTCGGGGAAGCTGACAAAAGCTCCAAAAAAAGAGTTTAAATGTTAAAGTATACTGGGGAGGAAAAACGGCAGAATCACAAATAGGCGCAGGTAGCAGCCTATGAGGTATGAGGAGAGCCAATAGCGCTGGTAAGCAGACAGCTCGTTGTGATGGCCGGTATATATCCCCAGGGAGAGCCTGTCAGAGATATGACAAGCTCTCCCTGGGGATATATACCGGCCATCACAACGAGCCGTCTGCTTACCAGCGCTATTGGCTCTCCTCATACCTCATAGGCTGCTACCTGCGCCTATTAGTTTGTGATTCTGCCGTTTTTCCTCCCCAGTATACTTTAACATTTAAACTCTTTTTTTGGAGCTTTTGTCAGCTTCCCCGGCGCGAACCATTTGTGTTCTTTGTTTTTTTTGGGGGGGGCGCGATTGTTGTCCGCTCATTCCGGGCCATCTGCCATCCCAGATCCTCCTGAAGAAGCGGTATTAACCGCGAAACCAGTCAAGGTCGCAGATTGGCTCCACGCATCTGACCAATACGGTTTTGCTTTGTTTTGTGTCATCTTAAACACCTTACTGTGTCCGAACTGTTGGGCCTGTCCCATCATTTTATTATTGATGTATTGACCTTTTTGTAATAAATCTATTTTTATATGATATACGTCTCTCTACAAGTACCTTGAAAATCCCAACCAAACCCATATCGATCGATATAGTTTAGACACAGTGTCAAGCAGCTTTGCTGTCTCTACCTAGTTGGTCTCCCCCTTTTCCAAATATTTCGGGATGCTGGTACATTTTAAACTTATTTTCCTAAATCGAATAACTGAGACTATACTCTCCCATTTTCACTGACTGGTTAGACGTTGAATTCTAAAAGCAGCAAACTTCTGTCAGATTAGCAAACCTGTGAGATGAGCGCGCCTGACACTGATTTTAAAATTCAAAATCTAACCAGACAGAGTTCTAAATACTGCATTTCATTATATAAACTGACTTTACTGTTAAAATGCAAAACTCCGGAGGGTGTAACAAGATGTCCGCTTTCCTCCTCTCAGTGTATCCTTACTATGGAGGAGTGCTGGGTGTAGCAAGATGGCGGAGACAGAACGTCACTTTCGTTATCAATTCTGAGGGGTCACCAAATCGAAAGAAACGGCGGCCTCCCAGCAGTCAGGCATCTACCAGCATGTCTCACCCCCACAGGTCTGCAGATAAGACGTGCAGTGCAGCTAGACACAGAAAGGGCCGCTAAACTGCAGTGTGCTATGAGGTGATAACAAACAAGTCCTATATGGGCTGCAAAGGGAAAAATATAGATGAACACACTCGGGCACAGAATGTTTAGGTTTTTTTGCAAGAGCAAAAGTGTAAGGCAGTGGCCTTTTCTGAAGGAGGAGGGCAAATCCTCCCATTAAAGTGGTTGTATATGTGTTTTTTTTATCTACAGGTAAGCCTATAATAAGGCTTACCTTAGGTATAAAGAATATATTCCCCCCGCAATGCGCAGCGGGGATCCCCGGCTAAAGGCCCGGCAGCTGCCGGACCTTGCGCGGGAGTGACGACATCGCCGCTCCAGCCAATCACAGCGCTGGAGCGGCGATACCCGGAAGACGCGGCGAGGAAAGACGACATCTCCCTCGTGGTGGACTAGGTAAGTTCCTCTCACCTCGTTCCAAGGTAAGTATTTCATAAATCAGCTAATATGCGGTGTGTGTGTGTGTGATAGATAAAAAAACATATTACAGCGGGTATACAACCGATTTAAACCGCTTTAAAAATGAAAGAAACATATCCCCCTATAGCAGTGATGGCGAACCTTGGCACCCCAGATGTTTTGGAACTACATTTTCCATGATGCTCATGAACTCTGCAGTGTAGTTGAGCATCATGGGAAATGTAGTTCCAAAACAAGGGTGCCAAGGTTCACCATCACTGATCTATAAAGTGTATTGTATATAAGAGCACTAAGGCCCCTTTCACACTGGAGTGGGAGCTGCGGTGGCGGTATAGCACCGCTAAAAACAGCAGGCGATATACCGTCGGATTCGCAGCGAGATTTGGCCACTAGCGGTGCGGTATTAACCCACGCTAGCGGGCAATATAGTTTATACCGCCCGCAATGCACCTGTGTAGAGGCGCATTACGGGCGGTATTGCCGCAGTTTTCCATGGTTTTAAATGGGAAGGAGTGGTATACACGCCGCTCCTCTCACCGCTCCAAAGATGCTGCTGACAGGAGATTTTTTTCTCTCCCGCCAGCGCATCGCCTCAGTGTGCAAGCCCTCTGGCTTTCACATTGAGTATGCAGTGCAGGAGTTTTTCAGGCGGTATAGCAGCGCTATTTTTAGCGCTGTACCACCTGAAAAACTCAGTGTGAAAGGGGGCTGGCAATACAAGGTTGGAATCTCCGCTGGTTCAGCAGGAACCGGCCAGACGTTGAATCCCTAATGAGAAGGCTGAATGTACAAAGTTGAGCGATTAACTTGGGTACAACCAACCTGCCAGATTTGTTCCGATTTCGCCAACGACTGCTTTAGCCACTGGCAATAAGCACCATCTTCTCCCGGCAGGGACGGCTACCCCCCACCAGGAGAAGACAATGGCTGATTCCCCTGTCGGCACCCTCTGTTGAATCGTGCAAATTTTGTTTCTGCAAATTTGCAGTGTATGGCTGGCCTAAGTGTCATTTGTCTCTGTTTTTTTTTCCCTCCATCAGCATGAATCACTTTATTCTTACAAATGTTCCTGGCACCATGAGATAAGGTGACAGGGGAGGTAGCTCCAGCACACAGCCTGTGATTGACAGCCTCGGCTTGTGTTCCTGTGTGAAAGGGGGCGTGTCCCTTCCCTCCAATCGGATCTGAGCTCTCCTCACTGATCTCTGCAGTGTGCAACTTCGAGTTGTAAAGGCAGAAGTTTTTTTTTTTTATGCATTAAAACAAAAAAACCTTGGGTGTAGCTGCAGCGCCGGAGGGGGACCCCAGAAGGCGATTAGGGCTGCTCTGTGAAAAACCATTGATCAGAGCAGGCAAGTATAACACGATCCAATGCAGGCAACTGTAGCCCACCATGCTGCTGGTGACTTGTCGATAAGGCGGAGGTTCACCCTGAAAATCAACCATCTACCATTAGATCCAGCATACTGCTGACATCTGCAGTATGCTGTTTTTTTTGTTGTACCTACCGTTTTATCGTTGTTCTCATCTGGCTCCGAGCCGATACCCCCAAGGCAAGGCACAGATGGTCGACGTGCTGGTAAAACGCGTCACGCCTTCCGAAAATAAACAAAGTGTGACTCGGCTGTTTACGGCGCCTGCCGTGTAGAGCTGACTGCGCAGGCGTCGTAAGGTGTGACGCGCTTTACCAGCACGTCAATCATCTACGCCTTGTCTTAAGAACGCCTACCCCCCGGGGCAGAGAACCCGGAAGCCGGGTGAAAACTACGATAAAACGGTAAGTACAGTGGGGGGGGGGGGGCAGCATACTGCAGATGTCAGCAGTATAATGAATCTAATGGTAGAAAGTTGATTTAGGGTGAACCCCCCGCTTTAAGGGTCCCTGTTAGGACTGCGCAGGCGCAATCCTTGTCGACGGAAATCTCAGAACCTCGGCTGGCATCCAGGCTCATTCCTTATCCCCGTGGATTGGAGGATGTTAAAAAAAAAAAAAAAGCCAGGAGGCCGAGCGAGCCATCTGAACGAGGACACGAGGCCGACTGGCCACTTTCCTCAAATTCCACGTCACCCTGGATGCCGGCCGAGGCTCGGAGATTTCCGTCGGCAAGGATTGTGCCTGCGCAGTCCTTACAGGAACCATCTCGATAGCCGGAACCATATCGTCAGATCACCGGCATCCTGACCTCAAAGGAGGAGGAGTAACACCAATCATCACGTAGGACCTTGTAGCTTGCAAATAATAAAGGATGCGACGCTGCAAATACCTCCACACTATAGAAGGCATCTGCTGGAACGCCAAGCACAGTGTAGACAACTCACACCCCCCCCCCCCCACCACCACATATTGCTCAAGTGCAAAGGAGGTAGGTAGAAGTACATGCCGGGATATGCAATTCTATAGAAAAAGAGGACAGAGTGCTATGCAAAGTGTACCGGGATTTGCAGCTAGAAGCCAGCCAAGTATTCAAGGCACATCATTTACACCCTCCTGTTCTCAAGAGATAAGAAGAGGTCATCCTGGGACTTCAAGTCTCACACTGCTGTATAACCGAGGTGCCAACATGCAATGGAAGAGATATTCAGGTACAGCTTGCACCAGGGCATGGCAAATCCTAGGTTACCACGGCAACTAGAAATTGTATCCTGGCACCTGGGCAGCTGCCAGAATGCTTCCACACACCCCCTATGGCACCCGCCGCTATATATCCAGGGCTCTGCTTGCCCATCTGTGGGCCCAGGACCAGCATAGTGGGTGCCATTGGGTAGAGGTTCATAGATGTCATAATTACCTCCACTGTGCAGTTTGTTTTGCACAGAGTGGCCCCGAACGTCTTCTTCTGGGGTCCCCCGGCGGCTCCTCCCCGCAATAGCCAACCCCCTCTGGGAAAGGCTCCTCCAAAGGGGTTACCTTGCGGGCATGCTCCCGTGTCATACAGTCAGCGTCCATAGCCCCGCCATTGGAATTGATTGATAGCAGTGGGAGCCGATGGCTACGCTGCTATCTATTCAATGAAGAGCCGAGAAACCTACGAGAGAGCGACACAGGATTGTGCCCACGGAAATTCAGGGCTCAGGCAAGTAAAACGGGGGCTTGGGGGGGGGGGGGGGGGGGCCGAACACTGCAAGGTGTTTTTTACAACCCCTTTAAAGCGCAGGAGACATGGATTACGCATGGCATATAGTGGAATTTCTACAACACGTATCACCGCACACCCTGGAACAAGAGCAATAATTCTAGCACCAGACCTCCTTCATAACACTAAACTAATGACCTATAGTAGGGTGACCAGAAATCCCCGGCTTCATGTGCTGGTCGGAGTGGAGGGAATATTTTTTTAGTTTCAGGTACATGCCCATTCAGCTCCGCTCGCACATTCTTCTGCCTTGGCTCAAGTCCTGTCCAGCCACCTGCCTGCTTATCTCCTTGCCTTCCCTGGCAGAGCGACCTTCCTCTGCTCCCCACCCAGTAGTGGCACAGAGAGGCCCGTATACGCGGCACAGAGAGGCCCGTATACGCGGCACAGAGAGGCCCGTATACGCGACACAGAGAGGCCCGTATAAGCGGCACAGAGAGGCCCGTATACGCGGCACAGAGAGGCCAGTATAGACGGCACAGAGAGGCCAGTATAGACGGCACAGAGAGGCTCGTATAGACGGCACAGTGAGGCTCGTATAGACAGCACAGTGAGTATATCCCAAAACCAACATTTTAGCTGGAAAATTAGGGGGTCGTCCAGTCTCATACGCCGGCAAATCCGGTACTCCTGTAGCAGTAGAAGCACCTTTGCACATACAGCACCGAAGTCCTGCCCATTACACTGGGACCTCTAGTGCCTCACGTGTAGGAGACTCCTATTGTTGTAGAAGAAGTCTGCACAGCAAGGATTGTGTTCAGCCAAGAAATCTGGATCCTCCACTTACACCCCCCTGTCCTTCACCATGCTGCCTTCTCCCTGACCTCACAGGAAACAATAGAAGGAAGGAGTGGAGTGCAATCAGTACAGAGCTCGATGTTCTCGAGGCCGCAGACGAAGGAGAATCTTGTCTTCTAGTTCTGTTGGACCTTAGTGCAGCTTTCGACACCGTAGATCACAAACTGTTACTGACGCGACTTGCTGAAGTAGCCAGAGTCGCAGAAGGCGATTTATCTTGGTTCTCCTCTTTTTTGGAAAACCGATCGCAAACAGTGAAATTAGGACCCTTCACATCTGAGAAACGCACAGTAACATGCGGAGTCCCTCAAGGATCGCCTCTGTCACCAGTGCTGTTTAACATTTATCTTCGTCCTCTTTTTGAGATTATCAACAGCCAAAACCTGCTGTATCACTCATACGCAGACGACACGCAACTTTATTTCCGCATTTGCAACAGAAAGGATCACCACCTCAATCTAGAGACATGCCTCTCTTTGATAGAGGACTGGATGACAAAGAGTTATCTTAAACTCAATGGAGCGAAAACAGAACTTCTTCTGTTTCACGCCAAGCAAAGGAATCAACCTGCAACAACCTGGACACCCCCGCCCATTCTGGGCAAAATCATCACCCCTAGCGCCAAAGTCAAAAGTCTCAGGGTCATCTTTGACTCCTTTATGACAATGGACGCACAAATAGGATCAGTAGTCAGCGGATCTCACCATCTGTTGCGCCTACTACGCAGACTTACCCCCTTCATCCCCAAAGAAGACTTAGCGGTCGTGGTGGGAGCAATTGTCAACTCCAGATTGGACTATGCAAATGCCCTTTACCTCGGACTCCCCAAGTACCAAATCGCTCGTCTGCAAGTCGTTCAAAATACGGCCGCCAGACTTGTGACTGGGAAAAAACCCTGGGAATCAATCTCACCTTCACTGAGATCCCTTCACTGGCTACCAGTTAAAGACAGGATTGCTTTTAAAGCTCTCTGTCTAACGCATAGATGTGTCCATGGGAATGCCCCCCAATATCTATGCGATAAAATAAAAGCTCACAATCCCAATCGCATCTTGCGATCCACCAATCAGAACCTACTACAGATCCCAAAAGCCAACTACAAGTCCAAAGGAGAAAGAAGATTCGCCGTCCAAGGTCCCAGACTATGGAACGCTTTACCAGCCAGCATTCGGTTGGAGGCGAATCACTTAGCCTTCAGGAGAAAGATCAAGACTCATCTCTTTTGATATCAAAGGAGACAGGAACAACAAGCGCCCAGAGGCGATTCAGTTCGCATGTGCCGCGCTCTATAAGTTTTTCATTCATTCATTCATTCAGAGCTGGCCTTGCACAACATGCGACTTGTAAAACTGCTGTAGTACCAAAAGTCCCAGCAAACCAGAGTGTGTTAAAGGGTTATGTCAACTTTAGAAATAGAAAGGTGAACATACACCCCTCCCCCTTCTAGGTCCCTGCTGCACCTACCTCCAATGGGTAATACAGCGTCACTGTCCATGAAGTCCAGTGCAGCAGTCCTGAGATTTGAAAACTGCGCTGTTCTTCCTCACCTTTTCCTATGGACGCTGGGATGGATCAGAGCAGTTTTAATACGTCTTCGCTGGCACGTGACCACGCCAACCAATCAATCGCTCTGATCCATCCCATCATCCCTATGAAACAAAAAGTACATTGTTGTATTTAAACTAGGATTGTCCCGATACCACTTTTTTAGGACCGAGTACAAGTACCGATACTTTTTTTCATGTACTCGCCGATACCGAATACCGATCCTTTTTTTAAATGTCATGTGACAGTTTTCAAACCACAATACAGACTAAGGATATTTTCTTTAGAATTATGAAGAACTCTAACTCAAGACATTATAAAAGAATAAAAATGAGTAAAAATTAATAAAAATGTTTTATTTTCTTGTCACGCAGTAGTAAAAAAACTTAAAGAATTTTCACAGAACATGTTGATAAATACAAAAAAAAGTATTCTATTTAGGTATCGGGAGCATTTGCGCGAGTACAAGTACTCCCGCAAATACTCGGTATTGGTCCCGATACTAGTATCGGTATCTGGACAACCCTAATTTAAACCCAAGGACTGCTGCACTGGGCTGCATGGACAACTATACCACTCATTGGAGGACCCACAAGCGCGTCATGCGACCAGGGCGGATACTAATTCGCCATTTTAACTAAGGGAAATCAGGTGTAAACTTGATGGCAACTGTGTAGTGTTGATGGCGCCGCTCCCTGTCAACACTACACATGCGTGGGATAGATCGGTGAATGCTGGGACATCAGCATTCACCGCATCCCGGGAGGATTAGCTTGTGGGCTTCAGAGTGCCCACAAGCAAGATGGAAGCGTCCATCGCAGAATTTTATAAATCATCTTTTGCATCTGAATAGGAATGCTGGAAGCTAGATGAGAACACGCGAGTACCCTTTTATATAAAGTAAGAGCGCCAGAAGCATCTTGAAAAAAAAAAAAAAGTATTGCCGCGGAACCCCCACTAAGTGCCACAGACTGCAACGTTAAATCACAGAAGTTGCACGGCTTTGGGGGGGGGGTCACAACTGTACATATCAAGCCTTAGGGTCCCGTAGTGGCAGAATGCCAGGGCCCAGTTGCAAGTGCAACCTTTGCAACCCTGGTAGTTCCACCACTGTTTACAGGTAATCGCTGCATAGCGATTCCATGCAAGTGGCTGCAGGAGCTGGCAGCCTCCTGCAGCTAAACAAAGGGCACCCCCCCATTCCTCGCCCCCCCCCCCCCTCGCTGATGCTCTCATAGCTACAAGCTGTCTCTCAAAAATGCAGGTGTGAATGTATCCTTTGTCCTCAATCACGTTGGCTTATCTTACAGGATTGGAATAGAGAAAAGTAGCTACTCGTCGCGCATGCAGAAGTTTCAACTCGATGCAAATAACTTTTCAGAAACTCCGAGTCGCAGCAAACACGGGCCAGAATCTGCAGTCACTGCTCACAATATCTCCTCCATTCTCTGTTTAAACTTCGCAGCTCCCTCTCCATATTACTTTTTCCTGACCTTATAGGAAGGAAGACGAGGACAGAAGCAGGGAGGCCATGCTGGGACTTGCAGTACACAATTCTCTACATTGATGTTAAACTACAAAGCCCAGCATTCCGCTCCGAGATCTGGGTCCACAACACACATTTTAGTCTCCCAGTACGTTTCTAGTCCCTCAACAGCAGGAGACCCCCCCCCCCCCCCATTTTCTCACTCACTGTGGAACTAAACGTTCCATCATGTCAGCTACTCTATAAGCACGGCACTTGCACCCCTCTGCCCGCTGCCACAGTGACTGTCCCTGGAGGTAATACGAGAGGGTGGCAGCTGCCAGTTCATGCCAGGACTTGTCATAGAAAATTCCCACTCGTGTGAAAACTACAAGTCCCAGCAAGTCAGGGATTTCACTCAACATCTGAAGCTTCATCTTGCAAAGTAATAGAGTCACAAATTACCAATACAGAGCATCTGGAAAGTATTCACAGCCCTTCACTTTTTCCACATTTTATGTCACAGCCCTATTCCAAAATGGATTCAATTCATTCTTTTCTACAAACAATACCCCATAATGACAACGTGAGAGACGTTTGTTTAAAATCTTTGCAAAACACCCCCCCCCCCCCCAAAAAAGGACTCAAGTTTTTAAGGAAACTTGCATTAACTTGGGGGGGGGGGGGGGGGGGGACTTTACCCTTGACCACTTAAGCCCCGGACCAAAATGCAGCTAAAGGACTTTGACAATTGCGTCGTGCGACGTGGCTCCCAAACAAAATTGGCGTCCTTTTTTTCCCACAAATAGAGCTTTTTTTTGGTGGTATTTGATCTCCTCTGCGGTTTTTATTTTTTGCGCTATAAACAAAAATAGAGCGACAATTTTGAAAAAATGCAATATTTTTTTTTTTGCTGTAATAAAGATTCCCCAAAAATATATATATAAAAAAAACATTTCCTCAGTTTAGGCCGAAACGTATTCTTCTACATATTTTTGAAAAAAAAAAAAAAAAAACGCAATAAGCGTTTATCGGTTGGTTTGCGCTAAATTTATAGCGTTTACAAAATAGGGGATAGTTTTATTGCATTTTTATAAAAAAAATATTTTTACAACTAATCAGCGATTTTTCGTGACTGCGACATTATGGCGGACACAGTGGGAGCCAATGGTGCCGTCATAGGTGTGCGCAGCTGTTTCCATTAGGGTGTGCACCTCAAAGGTCAAACCCACATTACCAATAACTCACAATGTTCATTCAGAAAGGGAAGGGGCTGGTAAATTACATATTTACTGGCCCCTTCCCCACTTGTACAACTTGTCCCTTGATTTGGAACTACAAAGCAAGTCGTTCCCCATGTGTTCCAATGACAACCAGTACGACTTCAAGTTGTGCCGACTTCAAAGTGGTCCCTGCACTACTTTGGTCTGACTTAGATGCGAGTTCAGGTTCATAGACCTCAAGTCTCCCTAAAATCACAGCTGCGAAATCACGGCAAAATCACGCGACTTTAAAGTCGTGGTAGTGTGAAAGGGGCCTAAAACTTCTCCACAGCAACAGCCGACGGGAGGGGAGGGAAGTCAGAAGCCTGTGGGGAGGGGAGGGCAGTAGGGGGAATCTGTGCTGCACAGGATGATTAAGGTGTGCCTGGGCACGCCTATGGGTGCTGTTGTGTCTCAACCAATCCGGAGGGAGAGTCTCAGATATCGCTGCACAGAGGGGACCTCAGGTAAATATTAGGGGGCCGCTACACATCAAGCCTTTTATCACAAAAGTGGAACTTCCAGTCATTTTGCCACATTTGGCACCTTTTGGGGGGGGGGGGGGGAGAAACATCCCCACTTCCGTGAGGCCGAGCTGTGGAGCATTACGTCAGCAGCTCAAGTCTCTCCTCCAGTAGGAGAGGGCAGCAGTGGCTCACACAAATGCGCAGTGGCAACCCGGCGTGATGCCATAGAGCTGCACTGCTGGGTTCCCTTACCGGCAATGATGGCGGCAGCACCGACATCGCTGGACTCCAGGACAGGTAAGTGTTCCATTATTAAAAGTCAGCAGCTGCAGTATGCGTAGTTGCTGACTTTTAAAAAGTCACTAAAGGAAAAAAATGTTTTTGCTGAAATGACTGTTTACAGGGTATAGAGACAAACAAGTTAACTGATTCCTTTTAAAAATGATTAAAAATAGATAAAAGTCAATCATATAATGTGCCTGCAGTTTAGTTTCACTTTTAAACTGGTTTCATGTTTCTGTGAAGTAGAGAGACACACAGAACAAAAACAAACAAATCCAGGGCAGTGTTTTGTTTTTGAAATGAATCGGATTGGTTCTGAGGAGTTTTAGACACACAGTAATGACAGCTTGGACCACAGTGAAAAGCTGCCATGAGATTTTTCATAAGGAGCCAGGCAAGCAGGAAGTGTGGAGATCCGAGCAGAATTACAGCAACTTCAAAGCAAAAAACGAACAATGAGGACATGAAACCAGGACTGCAGTAAGGTAAAGGAAGCCATTTAGCTAAAAAAAAAAAAAATTCCTTTAGTGACCCTTTAATTTCTGCAGGGGTGGGCAGACCTCAACTTTAAAAAGAGAATAAATTGCATTAAGATAAAAAAAATAAGTGCACAGATGCATGCTAGTTCTAATGGCAGAAGAAAGCACTGCACACCAATATCTAAGGTTTATTTACTTCTGCCTTTTTCTGAGCCACTGGTGATGTAATCAGTGCCTCCTGGGAAGGTTACATAACCGGTGCTTTCACTGGAGCTCTAGTCGGAAACTGCAAAATCTCATGAGATTAGAGGAAACAAATGTCACCCTTTCATAGATGACATATAAACCAGAAGACAACAGTTCCTCGGTTTGCATATGTGCAAGATCTGGTTTGAACATTAGTGGGCCGGCCACCGAACACATGCAAGAGTCAGAATTGTGACACAAATGTCGAGGAGGAGGAGCATTCGTACGCGGGAAAGCAGAAAACAATGAGGCACCAATTTTTATAATTGGTTACATTATTTTATTTTCCTTTGGCCAAAGTAACTCCTGTAAGGAACGGCGGCACTGTCATAAGGTCCACTCTGACCTGGAAACTTGTTCTGTAATACACGGCCCTCGGGCCACAGTTTGGACACCACCGACCTAGAATACCTGGCACATTACCTGACCTTACAGATAGTAGCAATAAAATCTGCCATCTATTAGAACATAGTGGGACGTCTAAAGTTTGGACCTTGCACTGTGCAGAACAAAGCATTAGTCATATACACACAGAGCTCTCATCACTGCCATAATGAACTACAAGTCACAGCATGTGTGGGACAGCTTCAGAAACCAAAACTTCCACCCCTCTGTCCCCCCCAACATACTGCAAGTTGGCTGTCAGCTATTACTACCACGTTTCCCCAAAAATAAGTCCGGGTCTTATATTCATTTTGGCAACAAGAGACACAGTAGGTCTTATTTTCAGGGTAGGTCTTGCAATGCGAGGTCTTCTCTCCGTGCCTGACAGGAATCCCCAGTGTGATCCGAGTTAAAATGCTTGTAAAATCCTATAATCCACTCTATTACAGTATTATATAATGTACAATGTGCGTGTTTCTGTAATATATTCGGGCCGCTCTGCGCTTCTGTGACCCGACGGAGCTCTCTTCCCCCATTTATATTACAGAAACACACACATTGTACATTACATAATACCGTAATAGAGGATTACAGGATTTTACAAGCATTGTAAACTAGGCCTCATTTTCGAAGTAGGGCTTTAATTGCAGCCCTCCTGGAAAAAAACGCTAGGTCTTATTTTCGGGGTAACAAGGCAAGAACCCATATTTTTTTAAATGTCAAAACCCAGTAAATCAATGGCTACATCCAACCAACCTAGCGCTCTGGAGATGCAGCATGCACCGCTCACTATCCTCCATGCTGAACTACAAATCCCAGCACATTCAGGACTGTAAGCAATCTAGAGATTTGGAGGCAAAGTGTGCACCCCTCTATACTCCTCTGTGCAAACTACAAGTCTCAGAATATAAAAGATTGGCGACAATCTATAGCCACAGCTTCCTACTGGATCCCAGTCGTACTACATTACCAACATAACGGGGACTAAATTTATTCAGGAGCTTGTTGAACTACAGATCCCAAAATGGCCAGAAATAAATACAATCCAGAGAGCTGGACACACAAATTGTCCCCCACGTTGTGCTGAACTACAAATCCCAGAAAAGTAGCATGCAATCCTGGGATCAAAACTCACAGCTTGCACCCCGAGTTGAACTACAAGTTCCAGCATGTCAAAGACTGCAAACTGTCTGCAACTGGCACCCCATCATTATCCTCCATGCTACCACAAGTCTCAGCAAGCTAGAGCTTGCGTCAGTGCAGAGATGGGCAGCCCTAGCTGGCACCTCACTGTCCTCTGTTCTGAGAGCTGGCACCCCATCAATATCCTTCATGCCATCACAAGTCTCAGCAAGAGCTTGAATCATTCTACAGATGAGCAGCCCTAGTTGTCATCTCATTATTCAGAACTACAAGTCCCAGCTGGTCAGGACTTGCTTTCGATCAAAAAAAAAAGCCCACACCCTTCTGTGCCCAGCCATACTGATCTACAGCTACCAGCATGGCATAAATCTGTACTAGAGATCTGAGGCTACCTCTTGCCTTCCTTTATCCTCTATGAACCACAAATCCCAGCATGTCTGGGTCACATTCAACAAAAATGTTTGCAGACAAAGCTTGCATCTCTCTGGAGCCTTTCATAATGAACTACAAATGCCAGCATATCAGAGACTACATTCATTCTACAGCTGGCACCCTTCCATTCTCCATACAGAAGAGCATGCAAATCTGGGGTCACAACCTTCAGTCGTTCAGTTAAGAGCTACAAGTCCCAGCATGCCAGAGACTGCATTCAAGGAAAAGACTCAATCCATAGATTTTCCTCCATGCCCCGACATGCAGCCAGGAGATACGAGCCCCCGACATGTAGCCAGGAGATACGAGCCCCCCCGACATGCAGCCAGGAGATACGAGCCCCCCCGACATGCAGCCAGGAGATACGAGCCCCCCGACATGCAGCCAGGAGATACGAGCCCCCCGACATGCAGCCAGGAGATACGAGCCCCCCGACATGCAGCCAGGAGATACGAGCCCCCCGACATGCAGCCAGGAGATACGAGCCCCCCGACATGCAGCCAGGAGATACGAGCCCCCCGACATACAGGCAGGAGATACGAGCCCCCCGACATACAGGCAGGAGATACGAGCCCCCCGACATACAGGCAGGAGATACGAGCCCCCCGACATACAGGCAGGAGATACGAGCCCCCCACATACAGGCAGGAGATACGAGCCCCCCGACCTACAGGCAGGAGATACGAGCCCCCCGACATACAGGCAGGAGATACGAGCCCCCCGACATACAGGCAGGAGATACGAGCCCCCCGACATACAGGCAGGAGATACGAGCCCCCGACATACGGCCTCCCACCATGCAGAATTACATGTCCTAACATGTCATAGGATCTACACAACCTAAAGATCTCCTATCTTTGAAGCCAACGTTGTTATCGAGTCTCACAATACAGCCTGGAGATATGGGGGTCCTACTGTCATTTGCACCCCTCCATCTTCCATGTGGAACAAGCCCCAGATTAGCATGAATTTCTTACATCTCGCACCTTGCAGATCCACCATGAGGAGCGCCCGCGTCCCCCATGCCGGAGACTGTCCTTGGTGTGAAGACTGAAGATATGGAGTCTCCGCTTTCTCCCCACCATGCTGTACATGGAATAAAACAACCTAGATCTGCTCACAGCTAGAAACTTTCAGGCCACATGGTGATGTAGAGTCCCGGCCTGGAGGTACGGCTCACATTCCGCACCCCTCCATGCTGCACACAACTTGGAGGTCACATCTTGCACCCCCACGACGAACCATAAAGTCTTAGCATGCTCCCCTCTTCCCACCTATAAGGTGAACTACATGTCCCAGCATGCCAGGGATTGGTCAACTTGCATCCATGTACCCTCCTCCTTGCCAAACTTCATATCCCAACACAAAGTTAGACCCAACCTCCTGCCCTGAGGAACCACAAGTCCCAGCACATCCCTTAATCAGATCTACAATGAACTACTAGTCCCACCATGCCAAAGACAGCATTGTATGTAGAATCTGCAGTCCCCCCTCTGAACTACAAGTCCCAGCATACAACCTAGGGATCTGTGGTCACATCTTGCACCCCTCGATACCCCACAGGCCCCAGGCTATCTTCCTCTGTCTCCGCATACAACCTATAGATTGCAGGTCACAAACTGCACCTTACAGCTCCTACCACGATGAACTACTGGATCCAGCATGCAAAAGTGCATTCATTGTACAACATACAACATGTCCTCCTCTACATTGAACTACATGTCCCAGCATACCACGAAAACTGCCACCACCTAAGGATCCAAGGTCACATGTTACACCACCATGATGAACCAGAAGTTCTAGCATGCCTTGCATCCACTGAGGAGCATGCCCCCCCCTTCCCCCCTACGTGGTGAACTACATGTCCCAGCATACCATGAAAACTGCCACCACCTAAAGATCTGAGGTCACATGTTACACCACCATCATGAACCAGAAGTCTTAGCATGCCTTGCATCCACTGAGGAGCATGCTCCCCCCCCCCCCCCCACGTGGTGAACTACATGTCCCAGCATACCACGAAAACTGCCACCACCTAAAGATCTGAGGTCACGTGATGAACCAGAAGTCTTAGCATGCCTTGCATTGACTGAGGAGCATGCTCCCCTCTTCCCACCTATGTGGTGAACTACATGTCCCAGCATACCACGAAAACTGCCACCACCTAAAGATCTGAGGTCACATGTTACACCCCCATGATGAACCAGTCCTAGCATGCCTTGCATCCACCGAGGAGCATGCTCTCCCCCCCTTCCCCCCTACGTGGTGAACTACATGTCCCAGCATACCACGAAAACTGCCACCACCTAAAGATCTGAGGTCACATGATGAACCAGAAGTCTTAGCATGCCTTGCATTGACTGAGGAGCATGCCCCCCCCCCCTTCTCACCTACGTGGTGAACTACATGTCCCAACATGCCATGACTTAGCCGGCATCACAGAGGGAGATTTACTAAAACTATTGGGATTCTGGTGCAGCTGTGTAACCAATCAGCTTCCGAGTTTTACTGGCAAAGCTTAATTGATAATACTGACATTAGAAGCCGATTGGTTGCTATTCACAGCTCCACCAGGTTCTGTGTGCTCCAGTTTTAGAAGATCCCCGCCATACTGTCCCCCCCGCCATTATGTACTACAAGTCCCAGCATGCCAAAGACAGCAGTCAGTATACAGTGTGCCCCCCGGTACCCTCCCCCATGCCAAACTTCATATACCAGCATAAAATTTAGCCTCACCCTCCTGTGAGGAACCACAAGTCCCAGCATGCCATACATTGCATTCAGAACTTCCATCTTCTGCCGTGTATAACTACATGTCCCAGCATGCAGATAAATGTGGGGGTCAAACTTTCCAACCTTCATGTTAAGCCACAATGCCCCCTAATAATTTATAAGTTGGGGGGGCCCACTTTGCACCCCTTTGTCCCTAAACATGATCAAGCACAAGTCGCAGCAAGCCAGAGTCCAGGCATTATTGTACAGACGACCCCCCCCCCCCCCTCGATGAACTAAAAGTCCCAGAATACAATCTTGCTGTGTGGAGTCACATCTTGCACTCACCATGTTGAGCTCTGAGTCCCAGCATGCCATGCATTGTAGACAGCACCCCCTCCCCCACTGTTGAACCAGAATCCTCAGTATGCATTAGATTGGGGGGGGGGGGGTGTTTTCAATGAGTACAATGTGGAAACGGAGCATACCATATTGCACCCCCCCCCCCCGACCCCTACTATGATGAACCAGAGGTCCCAGCATGTCACAGATCACATTTACTTTAGACTCTGAACCCCCCACCATTGTGAACCACAAGTTCCAGCAGGCCATACACTACACTTGGCGTAGCCTTGGCATCCCCTCTGCCTTCCACTGTCATGACCCCCCCAGGGCCCAGAAGGTCATATATTGTACCCACTGAGGAATTGGCACCTACAAAAGGTGCTAAAAAAAAAATCCCCACATGGCATACATTGCACTTATGGCAGACTTGCACCCCCCACTATCATGAACCACAAGTCCAAGCATGCCATGGATTACACTTATTGGACCACCAATATGGCAAAACACAAGTCCCAGCATCCACCCACTGAAGGCTCTGTACGCCCTGCCCCACCACTATGGTGAACCACATGCTATAAATCAAAATGATAAACTTGGCCACCCATTGATCCCACCATGCTGCACTTATTGTAAACCCCACCATTTGTCAAACCCCAAGTCCCAGCATACCATTATATGGCACCCACTGCAGACCGTGCACCCCTGATCCTCGCTGATGAGCCACAAGGCCCAGCATGCCATCGACGGGGGTAAATTGAGCCTGTGAACCCTCCATATGGCAACACTCAAGTCTCAGCATGCCATGTATTGCACCCTCTGAAGGCTCTGCACACCCTGCCCCCCCCACTATGGTGAACCACAAGTCTCAGCATGCCATGTATTGCACCCTCTGAAGGCTCTGCACACCCTGCCTCCCCCACTATGGTGAACCACAAGTCTCAGCATGCCTTGTATTGCACCCTCTGAAGGCTCTGCACACCCTGCCTCCCCCACTATGGTGAACCACAAGTCTCAGCATGCCTTGTATTGCACCCTCTGAAGGCTCTGCACACCCTGCCTCCCCCACTATGGTGAACCACAAGTCTCAGCATGCCATGTATTGCACCCTCTGAAGGGTCTGCACACCCTGCCTCCCCCACTATGGTGAACCACAAGTCTCAGCATGCCATGTATTGCACCCTCTGAAGGCTCTGCACACCCTGCCTCCCCCACTATGGTGAACCACAAGTCTCAGCATGCCTTGTATTGCACCCTCTGAAGGCTCTGCACACCCTGCCTCCCCCACTATGGTGAACCACAAGTCTCAGCATGCCTTGTATTGCACCCTCTGAAGGCTCTGCACACCCTGCCTCCCCCACTATGGTGAACCACAAGTCTCAGCATGCCATGTATTGCACCCTCTGAAGGGTCTGCACATCCTGCCTCCCCCACTATGGTGAACCACAAGTCTCAGCATGCCTTGTATTGCACCCTCTGAAGGGTCTGCACATCCTGCCTCCCCCACTATGGTGAACCACAAGTCTCAGCATGCCTTGTATTGCACCCTCTGAAGGCTCTGCACACCCTGCCTCCCCCACTATGGTGAACCACAAGTCTCAGCATGCCTTGTATTGCACCCTCTGCACACCCTGCCTCCCCCACTATGGTGAACCACAAGTCTCAGCACATGTCTTGTATTGCACCCTCTGAAGGCTCTGCACACCCTGCCCCCCCCACTATGGTGAACCACAAGTCTCAGCATGCCATGTATTGCACCCTCTGCACACCCTGCCTCCCCCACTATGGTGAACCACAAGTCTCAGCATGCCATGTATTGCACCCTCTGAAGGCTCTGCACACCCTGCCCCCCATGGTGAACCACAAATCTCAGCATGCCTTGTATTGCACCCTCTGCACACCCTGCCTCCCCCACTATGGTGAACCACAAGTCTCAGCATGCCATGTATTGCACCCTCTGAAGGCTCTGCACACCCTGCCCCCCATGGTGAACCACAAATCTCAGCATGTCTTGCACTTTTTAGGGACTTTCCCCCTCCTCCTCACATGTTCTGCATTTCACTGACTGTATATTTTGCACCCCCTGATCTCCGATATGTTGAACCCCAAGTCCCAGCATGCCATGGATGGCACCCAGACCTCCCCCCCTTAATTTGGTGAATCACAAGTTCCAGAATGCCATACACTTCACTCATTGTAAGCTTTGCACAACACCCCCCCCCCATTAGATAGATTAACTACAAGTCCCACAATGCCATGGATTGCACTTACTGTAGACTTTGAACCCCCCCCCCTGACCCCCACTATGGATTAACCTCAAACTCCAGCAGGCCATATATTGCCCCCATTGTAGGCTTTGCATCCCCCCGGATCCTCAATATGGTGAGCCACAAGTCCCAGCAAGCCATGGATTGCACTCATTGGGGAATCTACACCCCCCTACCCATAATGAACCACTAGTCCCAGCATGTCCTGGATTTCACTTAGTGTACTTTCCACCCCCCACTCCGACCCCCATTATGTTGAACCCCAAGTTCCAGCATGCCATGAACATACTGCCCATCCCATGCTGGACCATACCTCTAATGTGGTGACCCACATGTCCCAGGAGGCCATATAGTGCACTCTGTGTAGGCTTTACACCCTCCCCTGCCCCCCCCAATAATATAAACTACTACAAGTACCAGCATGCCATTGATTGCACTTACACCTTGCACAACCCTGACCCCAAGTCCCGGCATTGATGGATACCATTGGAAGGTACTCAATGCAGACCCGTCACCTTCGTGTGGTGAACCACAAGTCCCAGAATGCCATTTTCTGCATTTATTTTATGCTTTGCACCCCCCCGATCCCCAATATGTTCAACTACAAAAGCCAGCAGGCCATAGATTGCACCCGATGTAGAATACAAATCACCCACAACCCTAAATGTGAAGAACAACAAGTCTCAGCATATCCCATACTGCACTTATTATATACTCTGCACACCATGGAGAACTACAAGTCCCAGCATGCTATGGTTTGCACTTACACACTGTGCACCCCCCTGTGTCCAACTACATTGCACCACCCCTGACCCTCAATGTGGAGAACTACAAGTCCCAGCATGTCCCACATTGTACCCATTGTGGATTCTGCACCCTATGTCCCTCACCGTGAAGAACCACAAGTCCCAGCAAGTCCTGGATTTCACTTACTGTATACTGTGCGTCCCACTGACTCCCCAATATGTTCAACCCAAAGTCCTAGCATAGCATGGACAGTATAGACCAGACCCTCCCCACAGCCTTAATGTGGGGAACTACAAGTCCTAGAATGCCATATACTACACAAATTGTAGGCTTTACACCCCCCCAAATAATATAAACTACAAGTCCCACAATGCCATGGGTTGCACTTATAGACTTCGCCATCCCCTGACCACCAATATGTTGAACCGCAAGTCCCAGCATGCCATGGACGGTACTCATTGTAGACCTTTTCAGAAAACCATACACTGCACCCACCCCCCAATAAGCTGAACTACAAGTCCCACAAGTCCATGGATATGTTGAACCCCAAGTCCCAGGGTGGATGCCGTTGGACGGTACTCATTGCAGACCTTCATGTGGAGAACCACAAGTCCCAGATGCCATTTCCTCCGCTTATTGTAGATTTTGTCCCCCCCCCCCCACTATGTTCAACTACAAACCCCAGCAGGCCATATATTGGGGACAATGTACACCTTGCATGTCGAGAACCACAAGTTCCAGCATGCCCTGGATCGCACCTTGCACCACCCCCCTACCCACCACAATGGAGAACTACAAGTCCCAATATGCTATGGATTGCACTCATGCACATTGCACCCCCACTGTGTATAACATTGCACCACCCTGACCCTCAATGTGAGGAACCACAAGTCCCAGATTGTACCCATGGTAGATTCTGCTCCTTGCCATGGAGGACCACAAGTCCCAGCATGTCCTGGATTGCACACCTTGCACCCCCCCACCATGGAGAACCACAAGTGCCAGCATGTCCTGCATCTCACCCCCCACCATGGAGAACTACAAGTCCCAGCATGTCCTGGATCTCACACCTTGCACCCCCCACCATAGAGAACTACAAGTCCCAGCATGTCCTGGATCTCACACCTTGCACCCCCCACCATAGAGAACTACAAGTCCCAGCATGTCCTATATCTCACACCTTGCACCCCCCACCATGGAGAACTACAAGTGGCAGCATCTCCTGGATTGCACACCTTGCACCCCCCACCATAGAGAACTACAAGTCCCAGCATCTCCTGGATCTCACACCTGTACCCCCCTATGGAGAACCACAAGTCCCAGCATGTCCTATATCTCACACCTTGCACCCCCCACCATGGAGAACTACAAGTGGCAGCATCTCCTGGATTGCACACCTTGCACCCCCCACCATAGAGGACTACAAGTCCCAGCATGTCCTGGATCTCACACCTTGCACCCCCCACCATGGAGAACTACAAGTGGCAGCATGTCCTGGATTGCACACCTTGCACCCCCCACCATGGAGAACTACAAGTGGCAGCATGTCCTGGATTGCACACCTTGCACCCCCCACCATAGAGAACTACAAGTCCCACATGTCCTGGATCTCACACCTTGCACCCCCCACCATAGAGGACTACAAGTCCCAGCATGTCCTGGATCTCACACCTTGCACCCCCCACCATAGAGGACTACAAGTCCCAGCATCTCACACCTTGCACCCCCCACCATGGAGAACCACAAGTCCCAGCATGTCCTGGATCTCACACCTGCACCCCCCACCATGGAGAACTACAAGTGGCAGCATGTCTCACCTCTGCTCCCGGGGGACACTGCGTTCTTCCTCTCCGGGGAAGTGCTGCTCCTCCTCCTCCGGACTCTGGCCGCCTCGGGGCTGCTGTGGGTTGGGGGCGGGGTGGAAGGGCTGGGGGGTCCGGCCGGTTCGGTGTTGCTGGCCACGGAGGAGGCGGACGGGGAACGGCTGGCCAGGAGCTGGTAGGGCACGGTGGCTCGGATGGGCTGCAGGAGACGGGCTGAGCCCCCCGGGGTGGGAGGGGAGCCGGAGCCGCGCTTCACTCGGGGGTGAGTGGAAGACATGACGGGCGAGCTGCACTCAGGAGGAAGCCTTCTCCTCCCCCCGCGGCCGCCGGTGACGCAGCAGCTGCTCCTCCTCGGCCCCCCGAATGGCCGCCGGCGACTGTCACACAGCGGCGAGGAGGAAGAGGGCGGGGACTGCGGCGGCGGCGAGTCCAGGCCAATCAGACGGCGGCGGGCGGAGGTGACGCAAGAGGTCCGGCCAATCGGGAGGCGAGTCCTCCATGCAGCGCGGTGTGGGCGGGCCTGGCGGAAGGTTGTAGCGTAGGCTCGCTGAGCGGCGTCACTAGCGGAGTAATCCGAGAGAGCACTGAGCATGCGTACAACTACAAATACTACTACTAACTAACCCCAATATGTGTACAATTACTACTACTACCCCCAATATGTGTACAATTACTACTACTCAGGGGTGGACTGACAACTCATGGGGCCCCCGGGCAATAGAAGATTATGGGGCCCCTGGGCAATAGGAGATTATGGGGCCCCCGGGCAATAGGAGATTATGGGGCCCCCAGGCTTACAGATGACCACCAAGCCAGGAGGCAGTGCAGAGGAGGAGCAGCTAAAATCTCGGGATTTTCACATCAAAAGCATGTAGGTTTTGGACATATCAGGGACAGATGTAAAAAAAAAACACAGATTTTTACATACTGCCCCTGGTTTTTATGAGCCTGGCAACCCTGATGGGGCCCCCTAGTGGCATGGGGCCCTCGGGCAGTGCCCGAGTTTCTCAATGGTCAGTCCGCCCCTGCTACTACTACCCCCAATATGTGTACAACTACGTCTACTACCCCCAATATGTGTACAACTACTACTACTACCCCCAATATGTGTACAACTACTACCCCCAATATGTGTACTACTACTACCCCCAATATGTGTACAACTACTACCCCCAATATGTGTACTACTACTACCCCCAATATGTGTACAACTACTACTACTACCCCCAATATGTGTACAACTACTACCCCCAATATGTGTACTACTACTACCCCCAATATGTGTACAACTACTACCCCCAATATGTGTACTACTACTACTCCCAATATGTGTACAACTACCACTACTACCCCCAATATGTGTACAACTACCACTACTACCCCCAATATGTGTACAACTACCACTACTACCCCCAATATGTGTACAACTACTACTACCCCCAATATGTGTACAACTACTACCCCCAATATGTGTACAACTACAGATACTACTACCCCCAATATGTGTACAACTACTACTACTACCCCCAATATGTGTACTACTACTACCCCCAATATGTGTACAACTACTACCCCCAATATGTGTACTACTACTACCCCCAATATTTGTACAACTACTACCCCCAATATGTGTACTACTACTACCCCCAATATGTGTACTACTACTACCCCCAATATGTGTACTACTACTACCCCCAATATGTGTACTACTACTACCCCCAATATGTGTACTACTACTACCCCCAATATGTGTACTACTACTACTCCCAATATGTGTACAACTACCACCCCCAATATGTGTACTACTACTACCCCCAATATGTGTACAACTACCACTACTACCCCCAATATGTGTACAACTACTACTACTACCCCCAATATGTGTACAACTACCACTACTACCCCCAATATGTGTACTACTACTACCCCCAATATGTGTACAACTACTACCCCCAATATGTGTACAACTACTACCCCCAATATGTGTACTACTACTACCCCCAATATGTGTACTACTACTACCCCCAATATGTGTACTACTACTACTCCCAATATGTGTACAACTACCACCCCCAATATGTGTACTACTACTACCCCCAATATGTGTACAACTACTACTCCCAATATGTGTACAACTACTACTACTCCCAATATGTGTACAACTACTACCCCCAATATGTGTACAACTACTACTACCCTCAATATGTGTACAACTACAGATACTACAAACCCCAATATGTGTACAACTACTACTACCCCCAATATGTGTACAACTAGAAATACGACTACCCCCAATATGTGTACAACTACTACTACTACCCCCAATATGTGTACAACTACTACTACTCCCAATATGTGTACAACTACTACCCCCAATATGTGTACAACTACTACTACCCCCAATATGTGTACAACTAGAAATACTACTACCCCCAATATGGGTACAACTACTACTACCCCCAATATGCATACAACTAGAAATACTACTACCCCCAATATGTGTACAACTACTACCCCCAATATGTGTACAACTACTACCATTAGTGTCACCTATCAGTGCCCCCAATATGTGTACAACTACTACTACCCTCAATATGTGTACAACTACAGATACTACAAACCCCAATATGGGTACAACTACTACTACCCCCAATATGCATACAACTAGAAATACTACTACCCCCAATATGTGTACAACTACTACCCCCAATATGTGTACAACTACTACCACCCCCAATATGTGTACAACTACTACTACCCTCAATATGTGTACAACTACAGATACTACAAACCCCAATATGTGTACAACTACTACTACCCCCAATATGTGTACAACTAGAAATACTACTACCCCCAATATGTTTACAACTACTACTACTACTCCCAATATGTGTACAACTACTACTATCCCCAATATGTGTACAACTAGAAATACTACTACCCCCAATATGTGTACAACTACTACTACCCCCAATATGTGTACAACTACTACCCCCAATATGTGTACAACTACTACTACCCTCAATGTGTGTACAACTAGAAATACTACTACCCCCAATATGAGTACAACTACTACTACCCCCAATATGTGTACAACTAGAAATACTACTACCCCCAATATGTGTACAACTACAGATACTACTACAGATCACGTGGTAAAAAGTCTGTAAAGAGCCCAAAAATTATGCCAATCAGTGGCAGTGCCCATCAGTAATGCCTGCCAGTGCCTCCTTTACAGTGCTGCCCATCAGTGCCACCCATCAGTGTCCATTAGTACCACCCATCAGTGTGTCCATTAGTGTCACCTATCAGTGCCCATCTGTGCCCATTAATGCCATATATCAGTGCCCATCTGTGCTCATCAGTGCCACCTATCATTGCCCATCAGTGCCGCCTATCAGTACCCATCAGTGCCACCCATAAGTGCCCATCAGTGCACCCTTTCAGTGTCGCCTATCAGTGCTCGTCAGTGCCACCTATGAGTGCCCATCAGTGTCGCCTATCAATGCCCATCAGTGCCCATCAGTGCTGCCTATCAGTACCCATCAGTGCTGCATATTTGTGTCCATCCTCAGTGTCCATCAGTGCCACCTAATTGGTGCCACATCATTAGTGCCATCAGTGCAGCCTCATTGGTGCCCATCAGTGAAGGAGAAAACTTACTTATTTACAAAATTGTATAACAGAAACAAAGAAAACATTTTTATTTTATTTATTTTAATTGTTCTTTTTTATTTGTTTAGTGAATAAATAGCACCAAAAGAAAGCTCTATTTGTGGGAACAAAATGATAATACAGCTGGTTGCTAAGGAGGGGCTTGGGAAGCCGGCCACCGCATCCTTAACGATCGAGTCATCAGCTGTCAGGGGGGTTCTCCGCTGACAGCTGAATGTAAAGAAAGAATTGCAGGCAAATAAAACTGCAAAAAAAGATGGCGTGGGGTCCCCCCCCAAGTCCATACTAGGCTCTACGGGTCTAGTATGGACCTTGAGGGAACCCCCCCATGCCAAAAAAATGGCGTGGGGGTCCCCCCAAATTCCATACCAGACCCTTATCAGAGCATGCAGCCCGGCAGATCAGGAAAGGGGTTGAGCGAGTGCCCCCCCTTCTGAACCATACCAGGCCGCATGCCCTCAACATGGGGGGGGGGATGGATGCTTTGGGGGGTTCTCTGGTGAGATTGGTGTGTGTGAATGACACTCCGCACCACCGATCCCCGCACCACCGATCCCCGCACCACCGATCCCCGCACCACCGATCCCCGCGCTGCTCGCTGGCTGTTATCCTGCAAGACGTTATAAGACGTCCAGTCAACATAACAGGACCACCGCCCAGCCGTCATTTTGCAATAGGCCGGGCGGGAAGTGGTTGAAGAATGGTTAAAAATGCATTAAAAAAACGCAAGCAAAAACAAGGGGTTAAAACCGCAAAACGTGCCCGAAAAACGCATCAAGCGCAGCCACATAGATGTGAACTTAGACTAAGGGACAGATTCAGGTAGACTTACGACGGCGTATCAGTAGATACGCCGTCGTAACTCAGAATCTGCGCCGTCGTATCTTTAAGCGTATGCTCAAAGTGAGATACGCTTAAGTGTTGCTAAGATACGACCGGCGTAAGTCTCCTACGCCGTTGTATCTTAGCTGCCTATTTACGCTGGCCGCTAGGGGCGTGTACGCTGATTTACGCCTAGAATATGTAAATCAGCGAGATACGTCTATTTACGAACGTACGCCGTCGCAGTAAAGATACGCCGTTTACGTAATGAATGAATGAATGAATGAATGAATGAATGAAAACTTGTATAGCGCGGCACATGCGAACTGAATCGCCTCTGGGCGCTTGTTGTTCCTGTCTCCTTTGATATCAAAAGAGAAAAGTCTTGACCTTTTTCCTAAATGCTAGGTGGTTCTCCTCCAACCGAATGCTGGTTGGTAAAGCGTTCCATAGTTTGGGACCTTGGATCGCGAATCTCCTTTCTCCCTTGGACTTGAAGTTGGCTTTCGGAACCTGGAGCAGGTTCTGATTCGTGGATCGCAAAACGCGATTGGGATTATGCGCTTTTATTATTTCGCATAAATAAAGGGGGGCATTCCCATGGACACATCTATGTGTAAGACAGAGAGCTTTAAAAGCGATTCTGTCTTTGACTGGCAGCCAATGAAGGGCTCTCAGTGAAGGTGAGATGGATTCCCAGGGTTTTTTCCCAGTCACCAGTCTGGCGGCCGTATTCTGAACGACTTGCAGACGAGCGATTTGGTACTTGGGGAGGCCGAGGTAAAGGGCATTTGCATAATCCAGTCTGGAGTTAACAATTGCTCCCACCACGACCGCTAAATCTTCTTTAGGGATGAACGGAGTGAGTCTGCGTAGTAGGCGCAGCAGATGGTGAGATCCGCTGACTACTGACCCTATTTGTGCGTCCATTGTCATAAAGGAGTCAAAAATGACCCCTAGGCTTTTGACTTTGGCGCTAGGGGTGATGAGCTTGCCCAGAATGGGCGGGGGGGTCCATGCTGTTGAAAGTTGATTCATACGCTTGGCGTGAAACAGGAGAAGTTCTGTTTTCGCTCCATTGAGTTTAAGATAACTCTTTGTCATCCAGTCCTCTATCAAAGAGAGACATGTCTCTAGATTGAGGTGGTGATCCTGTCTGTTGCAGATGCGGAAATAGAGTTGTGTGTCATCTGCATATGAGTGGTAGAGCAGTTTTTGGCTGCTGATAATCTCAAAGAGAGGACGAAGATATATGTTAAACAGCACTGGTGACAGAGGCGATCCTTGAGGGACTCCGCATGTTACTGTGCGTTTGTCAGACGTGAAAGGTCCTAACTTCACTGTTTGCGATCGGTTTTCCAGAAAAGAGGAGAACCAAGATAGATCGCCTTCTGCGACTCTGGCTACTTCAGCAAGCCGAGTCAGTAACAGATTGTGGTCTACAGTGTCGAAAGCGGCACTTAGGTCCAACAGAACTAGAAGACAAGATTCTCCTTCGTCTGCGGCCTTGAGAACATCGTCCCATACTTTCAGTAATGCTGTTTCTGTCCCGTGTCCGGGACGGAAGCCTGATTGCAATGGGTCAAGTAGCTTGTGGGTATCTAGATGCTGTTGCAGCTGTTGTACCACTACTTTTTCCATTATCTTTGAGAGTACGTTGAGGCTAGTTATGGGACGGCGGTGGAGTGGATCCTTGGGGTCCAGGGAGGGTTTCTTCAGGATGGGTTGGATTACACCCTCTTTCAACTGTGAGGGCACTATGCCTTCCAAGAAAGACTGGTTGATAAGCTGCGTGATGGGAGGAGCCAGAATGTCGGCGCATTCCTTCAGCAGTTTAGTGGGGATAACGTCATTTGGCGCTGTGCTATTACGCAGAGTACAAATGACATTCTTAGTGGTCTCGATGGAGATGGGTTCCAGGGCGAACTTACCTGATATAGAAGAATTACTATGGGTGTTGTGTGAGAGGCTGCAGGGGGGGCTGAGGGGGGAATTGTTTTGCTGAATGCTTTCACGGATCACCTCGATTTTATTAATGAAGTAATCCGATAGTTCATTGCAAAATTCTTGTGTGTCCGAGCTGGGGGTTTCAATGCATCCTGGCTTCATGGTCTGGGTGACCATCTTGAAGAGTTCGCGGGGGCGGTTTAGGGCGCCGTTGATAGCCTCCGAAAAATAATTTTTCTTGGCTTGGAAAATTCCTTTGTGGTATTTTCTTGTAGTCGCCTTGTAGATGGATAGGTTTAGCTCTGAAGAACATCTTTTCCAGGCAGATTCGGCCCTTCTGCGTTCTTGCTTCAGTAACGACAGTTGGTTGCTAAACCAGCTGCGGTTGGTTTTCCGGATGCGGGTTCGTCGCTTCGGCGCTACCAAGTCGGCTGACTGTAGCATGGCCGAGTTTATGGCTTCCAATGTTTCAACGGCCGTTTGATGCGGCGGAGTTGTTTCTATTTTTTTCCTTAAAGTGGTTTTGAAGAGTTCCGAGTGGAGCTTCTTCTGACATCTAGTCCAGTGTGTTGTCACTGGATTTGATGTTTTTGTTGCGGGGGGGATTGTGGAAATATTGAAGGTAATTGCATGGTGATCTGTCCATGGCAATTTTTCATTTTCCCAAATTTTTATTTCCAGAGCTTGTCTGAAAATAAGATCAAGTGTGTGACCTGAAGCATGTGTGGGCCCACATACTAGTTGCTGCAATCCTAATCCTTCCAGGTGGTCAATACAGGCGTCGGCAATGGGGTCCTGTGAGGAGTTGGCCCAGAGATTGAAATCCCCGAGCAGCAACAGGTGTTTGCTGTTGAGGGTATAAGTGGAGAAGAAATCCGTCCATGATGATAGCAGCTGCGATTTTGGGCCGGGCGGCCTATAGCAGAGCAGAATGTGGACGGTCTCCTTTGAACTTGCTTGAAGTTGTAGAGTAAGGGTTTCCATGAATGGAAGAGGGTTTTGGCGGACTGGTTTGGTGATCGTAAGATGAGTCTTGAGGATCACCGCCAGGCCGCCTCCTCTTTGCCCTATTCTGTTTTCCGTTATGATACGGTAATTTTCTGGCACCAGTTCTCCTAGAATGGTGTTACAGTCGGCTGTGAGCCAGCTCTCTGTAATAAAAAGACAGTCTAGATCCTTTTGTTGAATGAAGTCGCGGATTTCTAGTCGGTGTTTTACTGCCGATCTTGTGTTGATCAGAGCACATGATATGTGCTTGAGCTGGGGTAAATGGCTGAAATGACTGACCGTCGATCTATGATCGATTCTCAATAGTCGCTCAGTTCTTAGGGCCTTTTTGGTGATGGCTGGCAGTATTGCGGCGCATTGCCTCAAACTCCAAATGGTTTCGGCAGAATATTGCCTACGTGCCATGATCGTCAATACACGGGGGGGGGGATTTCGGGGCAGTGGGGAGAGGAATTGGCTAACTCCTCTTTCCAGGCTTGGTCCAGAGGAAGGCAAAAAACCCCGGCGGTGCTCGGCCAATATGCTCCAGCAGGGAAAAAATTCCTTCCTGACCCCTGTAAGAGGCGATCGGGTAACCCCTGGATCAGGCTTCTGTGCTTTGGAAAGACAGGGGGGGGGCTGGGGCTGTGAGGGGGACCCTGTTGCTGGTCAGGCGGGATGGCTGTTCAGGCAGTGGGAAGAGGGCTGACAGGGTGATTCTTTAATTGAACAGGGGGCTGAGGGGGTGAGAGACAGGCCGGGTAGCTGGCCCTCTGGGGTAGGGGAGGTTTCCTGGGGCTGAGAGAGGACCACAGAGGCGTGGGGAGCGGCGCGCCGTTAGGCCGCAAGTGAAGCCGCGGTCTTTCCTAGACCGCGGCCCCGCGATTCGGAGCGGCCTGGCGCGGTGCCCTCAACAGAGCACCAGAACGGCGAAAACTACACGGGCGGAGGAATAGAGGAAGGGGGGCCCTTGGGGCCCTTGGGGATGATGGAGGTAAGGGAGGTGAGGGAGTGCAGGGGAACCTAGGCTGGGGAAAAAAAGAAGATTCCTGTCTCTCGGGACAGAGAAGACTGCGGCTTGTCCTGACAAGGACGGCCGCTTTTAGTCCCAGGGAGAGCAGGCAGACTTACCTTCAGCGGATGGGGGCTGGAGCAGAGAAGGAGCTGGAGCAGGAACGGGGGTGGCCAAAAAACCCTGCCTATCCAGGGAGTATGAGCCACACGTCCCACTGCTGGGATCCGTGCGCCAGTATCTGCTACTCCCTGGTTCAAGCCCTAGGAGAGAGAGGGGGCCGACACAACCAGCAGTAGACACCTGGTCGTGAAATCAGCACAGAGAGAGGAGAGAGCACGTCTTGCTGCACGTCTTGCTGCTTCCTTCTCTTGCTTCCTTCACTTGTAAGGCGTTTTTAGGCGTAAAGATAAAGCACCAAAAAGATGGCGCAGCCAATGTTAAGTATGGACGTCGGGACCGCGTCGAATTTTTCACGTTGTACGTCGTGTGCGTAACTCGTCTGTGAATGGGGCTGGACTTAAATTACGTTCATGTCGAAACCAATGAGTCTTAGCGGCGTAATTTGGAGCATGCTCACTGGGATACGTCCACGGACGGCGCATGCGCCGTTAGAAAAAAACGTCATTTACGTGGGGCCACACTTCATTTAGATAAGACACGCCCACATCAAACACATTTGAATTCGGCGGGCTTACGCGGGCCCATTTACGCTACGCCGCCGTAGATTAACTTTGTGAATACAGCACTTAGGCCAGATTCTCATCGATTTGCGCTGGCGTAGCGTAAGCCATTTACACTACGCCGTTGCAACTTAACAGAGCAAGTGCCGTATTCTCCAAGCACTTGCTCCGTAGTTTGCGGCGGCGTAGTGTAAATGGCCCAGCGTAAGGCCGCGTAATTCAAAGGGGGCGGCTTGTATTTAAATGAAGCGCGCCCCCGCGTCGATCGAACTGCGCATGCGCCGGCCGGGGAAAAAGCCCAGTGCGTATGCTCCAGCTCACGTCGGAAAGCGTCGTTGAAACCGATGTCAAAACGACGTGATTGGCATTTACGCAATGCCCTATTCGCGAACGACTTAGTAAAACGACGTAACCGACGGAAAAAGCCGACGCTGACCCGACGCCATACTTAACATGGCATCCGACGGCATCCGACGGTACTGCGTAAGGTTACTCCACATATTAGCAGGGGTAACCTTACGCGGACGAAAACGACGTAAGCGACGACGGGGCGGCGTAAAAGCGTTCGGGAATCTGCGTAGTAGCCTCATTTGCATAGGCAAATGAGAAAACAACGTAAAGGCCACCTAGTGGCCGGAGTTGTCATTACAACTACGATCCGCAAGTGTAATTGTATTACACTTGTCGGATCTTCACCCGTATCTATGGGAAAAAAACGGCGATACGACGGGGCATCTGAGATACTCCGTCGTAGCGCCTCTGAGAATCTGGCCCCTTGCCTCTCTAATTTACAGCGGCGTAGCGTATCTACGCCCGCACAAAATTACGCCACACATAAGTGCGCGGACCTTTGTCCTGCTTTTCTGCAGGTACAGCAACCCATTCAAATAAATGGGCTGCCGTGCCACGCAAATGCGGCACACAGGGAAGGCATAGATGAGAGCCTAAAGCTGAACACTGAATATGGGATTTTATTTCGCACAGTTACATTGTCCAGCTTGGATCGGTGTAAGTATACATATTCCATACCTGGCCGATCGCTGTGGAAGAGGAGAATCGCTGTGGTAGCCGCTGCGATTTTTTGCAATAAAATGAATATGATAATACGCTTGTTGTTTAATAACACCGGAGAGTGGGGGAGGCGCATTAATCTTCGCTGTGATCTGAAAGTCATGTTTGTGCGTATTATCGCCGGTGTTGGCGTGTACGGCGGCGCGCCTGGGAGCGTGATGCACAGAGTGACACAGAGAACTCTCTGATGAGTACAGATAAAGTTATCTGCCGCCCCAGACTGAGCAGAGGCACGGCATGTACCGGATCTCGTGATACAACGCCGGATCTCACCGAAAATCTCAATGTTCTAAAGGTCTGCTAGAAACAAACAACCAATCCCATCCCACTGGACACAACTTCCATCTGACCCCCCCAGCCTTCCCCACAGCTTCCAACTGTCCCTGATTTCAAGATTTGGAGCAATGTCCCTCTGTCCCTCTTTCCTCCTCATTTGTCCCTCATTTTGGTCTGATCTGTATAGTTGTATATAAAATACACTTTTTATCTATCAAACAGTGACGGCTGGTGCTCAAATTTTTTGGGGGGTGCAAACAAACAAAAAAAACATCAATTGCAGCATCGTTGTGCCCATCAATTGCCGCCACTGTGCCCATCAAACACAGCCACTGTGCCCATCAAACGCAGCCAGTGTGCCCATCAAACGCAACCACTGTGCCATAAAATTGTCGCCACTGTGCCATGTCATCAAACGCAGCCACTGTGCCCATCAATTGTTGCCACTGTGCCATGCCATCAAACGCAGCCACTGTGCCATCAATTGTCACCACTGTGCCCATCAATTGTTGCCACTGTGCCATGCCATCAATTGTCACCACTGTGCCATGCCAAACGCAGCCACTGTGCCATGCCAAACGCAGCCACTGTGCCATCAATTGTCACCACTGTGCCCATCAATTGTCGCCACTGTGCCATGCCATCAATTGTCACCACTGTGCCATGCCAAACGCAGCCACTGTGCCATGCCAAACGCAGACACTGTGCCATCAATTGTTGCCACTGTGCCATGCCATGACATTGTCGCCACTGTGCCCATCAATTATCGCCACTGTGCCATGGATGCAGCCACTGTGCCATGCCATTGTCGCAACTGTGCCCATCAATTGTCGACAATGTGCCATGCCAAACGCAGCCACTGTGCCATGCCATTGTCGCCACTGTGCCCATCAATTGTCGCCACTGTGCCATGCCAAACACAGCCAATGTGCCATGCCATTGTCGCCACTGTGCCTATCAATTGTCGCCACTGTGCCATGCCAAACGCAGCCACCGTGCCATGGCATTGTCGCCACTGTGCCCATCAACTGTCGCCACTGTGCCATGCCAAACGCAGCCACTGTGCCATGCCATTGTCGCCACTGTGCCCATCAATTGTCGCCACTGTGCCCATCAATTGTCAACAATGTGCCATGCCATTGTCGCCACTGTGCCCATCAAACGTCGCCACTGTGCCATGCCAAACACAGCCACTGTGCCATGCCATTGTCGCCACTGTGCCCATCAATTGTCGCCACTGTGCCCATCAATTGTCAACAATGTGCCATGCCAAACGCAGCCACTGTGCCATGTCATTGTTGCAACTGTGCCCATGAATTACCACCAGTTTGCCCCTAAAATACCTCCAGATTGCCTGGCACTTACCTTTCTCGGTCAGCCATCCTCAGATCCTCCTCCACGATCCCTCAATGTAGTCCCGCCCTTGATGTCACTTCAGCCAATCAGGTTACCGGTAACCAGATCCAATGAACCTATTTGGAACTCGATTACAGCCCACAGGCTGTAATCTGAAAGCCTATCAGAGCCGTTGGCTCTGATAGACACTTCCACAGCCAACCAGCTGACGTTATTCAGATGGCCGGTGCTCACCAGGGGGCCGGCCATCTGAATAGTGGGCGGCCGTGGCAGCGGCGACAATACATAGATTCATGCAATACATGAATCTGTGTATTGTTATCAGTGGTGGTGCAGGAGAGAGGGGGCGGCGCTCCTGTGCCCTCTATGGACGCACCTCCGCTGCTATTAAAAAGTGTTTCCCAGTGCTGAACCTTTCATCTGATTTCCAAATTGCTGCATCTGTAAATTCTACAAGCCAATATAAAGGAATAGAAGTGGTAAAAACAGAACTTGTGGGTTTAACCGCTTGCCGACCGGCTAACGCACTTTTACGCTGGTAGAATGGCACGGCTGCGCAAAGCAACGTATATATGTACGTTGCTTTGAATTTCGAGCTGTGCAGGCGCGCGGCCCTGTCACAAGCTCTGTGACCGTACCCGCGGAACCCGCGGACTCGATGTCCGGCGGTGTCCTGCAACCATGTCACGGAGCGACAGAACGGGGGAATGTAAACAAGGCATTTCCATGTCCTGCCTAGTGACAGGACACAGATCTACTGCTACCTGTCATCGGGAGCAGCCATCAGTGTTGTGTCACATGTAGCCCATCCCCCCACAGTTAGAATCACACTCTAGGCTACACTTAACCCTTTCCTCGCCCCCTAGTGGTTAACCCCATTCCCTGCCAGTGTCATTTACACAGTAATCAGTGCATTTGTATAGCTTTGATCACTGTATAAATGACAATGGTCCCAAAATAGCGTCAAAAGTGTCTGATGTGTCCGCCATAATGTCGCAGTCACTATAAAAATCGCTGATTGCCGCCATTACTACTAATAAAATATATATTTATAAAAATGCCATAAAACTACCCCCTATTTTGTAAATGCTATAACTTTTGCGCAAACCAATCAATAAACGCTTATTGCAATTTTTTTTACCAAAAATATGTAGAAGAATACGTATCGGCAAAACTGAGAAAAAAAATATGTTTTTTTATATATTTTTGGGGATATTTATTATAGCAAAAAGTAAAAAAGAAAATTGCATTTTTTTTTCAAAATTGGCGCTCCAGTTTTGTTTATAGCGCAAAAAAAAAAAAAAAAAACGCAGAGGTGATCAAATACCACCAAAAGAAAGCTCTATTTGTGGGAAAAAAGGACGCCAATTTTGTTTGGGAGCCACGTCGCACGACCGCGCAATTGTCAGTTAAAGCGACGCAGTGCGGAATCGCAAAAAGTGGCCTGGTCATTTCACAGCCAAATCCTCCAGGGCTGAAGTTTAACCAATCTTATTTGTTGTACAATTCTCCTTTAAGGGGGTGTGGCAAGGGGTGTGTCCTCTACCTGCATACTTTTGCTGATAGGTGTCCCTCATTCCCATCTCAGAAAGTTGGGAGGTGTGCTTGCTATAAAGTATCACTAAGGGAAAAACTTTTTTTTTTATTTTTTTTTTAGTTTTTGGATAGAGTGGAGAGGAATTAGAGCCCCTGGCAGTTTTTTTTGCTGTCTGCGCCCTCGTTAGGGAGATTCACCCTCTCTATTTGTCCTGTTTACCATTATCATTGAAAGTGAAAGTAAAAGAAAATCCCAAATGTTGGGTTGTCCCCAGAAAAGTAATTGATATGCATTGTTGATTCCAAAGAATCGGACTTGAGAGGGAAAAGAAGAGGTTCGGGAACTCAGAGTTACTAAGAAGCTGAAAAACACAGTGAGAAACTATTTCATGAAAAATAGATTACAGGGCCATTAAGTATTGGATGTGTCTGGATTATTTATGGAGAACAAGTATAATGTTTAGTGTCACTTTAAGACATGCACTATATTATCAAAAGTATTGGGACGCCTGCCTTTACACGCACATGAACTTTAAAGCGGAATTTCACCCTAAAAATAAGCCCTCCCATGTGATCCAGCATACTGGCGTCAGCGCCAGTATGCTGCTTTTTTTTTTAAAATCCATGTACTTACTGTCTTATTCAGAATTTTATTTTTTTTACCCCGTATAGCGCGTCACATCTTACGAAAGTACCCGAAAAGGACTCGGGTAATCTCGGCGAAAATGCGGCGCCTGCGCACAGACCTAGGAGCTGACTGCGCAGGCGCCGTATTTCTCCGAGTCCTACGGCTATGGCGCGTCACGCCCTCCGAAAAACGCCGAAATAGGACTCGGAGAAATACGGCGCCTGCGCAGTCAGCTCCTAGGTCTGTGCGCAGGCGCCGCATTTTCACCGCGATTACCCGAGTCCTTTTCGGGTACTTTCGTAAGATGTGACGCGCTATACTGGCGCCGTCCACCGCGGGGTAAAAAAAATAAAATTCTGAATAAGACAGTAAGTACATGGATTTAAAAAAAAAAAACAGCATACTGGCGCTGACGCCAGTATGCTGGATCACATGGGAAGGACTTATATTTAGGGTGAAACTCCGCTTTAATGACATCCCAGTCTTAGTCCGTAGGGTTCAATATTGAGTTGGCCCACCCTCTGCAGCTATAACAGCTCCAACTCTTCTGGGAAGGCCGTCAACAAGGTTTAGGAGTGTGTCTATGGGAATGTTTGACCATTCTTCCAGAAGCGCATTTGTGAGGTCAGGCACTGATGTTGGACGAGAAGGCCTGGCTCACAGTCTCCACTCTATATCATCCCCAAGGGTGTTCTAATGGGTTGAGGTCACTCAAGTTCCTCCCACCCAAACTCGCTCATCCATGTCTTTATGGACCTTGTTCTGTACACTGGTGTGCAGTCATGTTGGAACAGGAAGGGGCCATCTCCAAACTGTTCCCACAAATTTGGAAGCATGAAATTGTCCAAAATGTCTTGGTATGCTGACACCTTAGGAGTTCCCTTCACTGGAAATAAGGGGCCAAGCCCAACCCCTGAAAAACAACCCCACACCTTAATCCCCCCTCCACCAAATGATTTGGACCAGTGCACGGTCTTAGGGACGGTCCCTTCCTGTTCCAACATGACTGCACACCAGTGCACAATCAGTGGTGGAGCGTCCATAGAGGGCGCAGGAGCGCCGCCCCCTTTCGCTTCTGCACCACCACTGAAAAACATGAAAAAATGCATTGCATGAATCTATGCCTTGTCGCCGCTGCCGCCCACTATTCAGATAACCGGCCCCCTGGCGAGCGCCAGTCATCTGAATAACGGCAGCTGGTTGGCTGTGGAAGTGTCTATCAGAGCCTGCGGCATCTCAGCCAATCAGGGCGGGACTACATTGAGGGATCGTAGGAGGAGGATCCAAGGATGGCTGACCGAGAAAGGTAAGTGGCAGGCGGGGGGGGGGGGGGGCAATCTGGCGGCATTTTAGGGGCAAACTGGCAGCAATTGATGGGCACAGTGGCGACAATGGCATGGCACAGTGGTGACAATTGATGGGCACAGTGGGGACAATGGCATGGCACAGTGGCTGTGTTTGGCATGGCACAGTGGCGACAATTGATGGGCACAGTAGCTGCGTTTGGCATGGCACAGTGGCGACAATTGATGGGCACAGTAGCTGCGTTTGGCATGGCACAGTGTCGTCAATTGATGGGCACAGTGGCTGCGTTTGGCATTGCACAGTGGCGACAATTGATGGGCACAGTGGCTGCGTTTGGCATTGCACAGTGGCGACAATTGATGGGCACAGTAGCTGCGTTTGGCATGGCACAGTGGCGTCAATTGATGGGCACAGTAGCTGCGTTTGGCATGGCACAGTGTCGTCAATTGATGGGCACAGTGGCTGCGTTTGGCATTGCACAGTGTCGTCAATTGATGGGCACAGTGGCTGCGTTTGGCATTGCACAGTGTCGTCAATTGATGGGCACAGTGGCTGCGTTTGGCATTGCACAGTGGCGTCAATTGATGGGCACAGTGGCGACAATGGCATGGCACAGTAGCGACAATTGATGGTACAGCGGCTGTGTTTGATGGCATGGCACAGTGGCGACATTTGATGAGCACAGTGGCTGCGTTTGATGGCATGGCACAGTGGCGAGAATTTTATGGCACAGTGGTGAGAATTTTATGGCACAGTGGCTGCGTTTGATGGGCACAGTGGCTGAGTTTGATGGGCACAGTGGCGGCAATTGATGGGCACAGTGAGGCTGCAATTGATGTTTTTTTGGGATGAATTAGAGCAGAGACTGCGAGCCAGGCCTTCTCGTCCAACATCAGTGCCTGACCTCACAAATGCTCTTCTGGAAGAATGGTCAAACATTCCCATGGACACACCCCTAAACCTTGTAGACGGCCTTCCCAGAAGAGTTGAAGCTGTTATAGCTGCAAAGGGCGGGGCCAACTCAATATTGAACCCTACGGACTAAGACTGGGATGTCATTAAAGTTCATGTGGGTGTAAAGGCAGGCGTCCCAATACTTTTGGTAATATAGTGTAATTCGTAGTTCGCCTTTTTCTGATGTGGTTTTCATGTCGTCAAACCGCCCCATATAAGAACACAGGGGAGCCCCATGGACATAGTGACATAAATAGCAACTAAACTTTAATAGTGGCCCATCGGATGATCTGACGGCCTTGTAATGACTCATAAAAGAAGCTGGTGTATTTTTAATGAGATCTTTAGAGGAGTTAAGAGCTTGCAGAGATCAGAAACTGTCACATCTACTTATTACAGGTCACAGGACCGTCCTGACGTCTTTATATTCTCAGCAGATGTATGAGGCCGCGAACACATCGTTCCGCCCGTCGAGGTTCCCTGCCGGCCGTCGAAATCGGCGACCCGCCCGTCGGGAATGGCAACCAGCCATTCATCCAGGCGGGCCGTCGAGCAAATAGAGAGCGTGCTCTCTATTTCTGCTCGACGGGCTTCCCGACAGGAAGCTCGCCGAGAGCGTACAAACGGCCGAGGTCCTCGCTGGAATGCAGCTTCCAGCGAGGTTCTCGCTGGTTTCCAGCGAGAACCTCGGTCGTGTGTACGCCGCCTCAGAGAAATAGATAGAAATCTCTCCGGGGCCAAGTCACGTGGCTTGTTTAACCACTTCAGTCCCGGAGACTAACAAACACCACCGCCAGTGCGCCACCATGGGGCTGCAACTTTTTTCATCAGTTTGCATCTCATAACCTTTTGGATTTGTAATCTGAACCTGAACTTGTATTTATTTAGTAGTTAGCAGGTTTGGATAGCCATATATTTATTTCATAGATTGTAGTTAGAAACTAAGATGAGAAAAATAAAATAAAAAAATCCCTTCATTTTTCCAAACCCAACATTTATGTAATGAGTGCAGTCAGAGATAATTACCCTAGGAGAGTGATGGCGAACCTTGGCACTCCAGATGTTTTGGAACTACATTACACTTATTTATTTTTTTCCCTCAAGAAATCACACTATGGCTTATTTTCGGGGGGTGTCTTATTTTTATTACAGAAAATAAAGGTTGCCTACCTGAACCACACTTGCGCTTCTTAGCATTTCCTCTGTCCACCTGTAGACTGAGATTATCGTATTCTGCACGCCATTTTTGGACCATTCGAATATCCAACTTCTTCTCTTTGCACTCATCCTGTCTGGCTGTACAGAAAGATAGGCCAGCAAAGCTGATGTGGAGCACAGTGGAGCTGGGGTGATCTCTGTGGGCTCAGTACGGTAGCAGCTTTTCCCCCTATCCCCTGGCATTTGTGTGGGGTGAGAGACTGTTGCTGGTCAGTGCTGGGAGAAGCTTTACAGAGCGTCCTTCTCCTCACTTCTTTACAGCTCCTGAGCTCCGCACCAGTACAGTACACCTATCACGTGTTGTTTACCGCTCCGCATACGATACGCCCATCACTACGTCTTATTTTCGGGGATTCGACACGCCATCGCTACGTCTTATTTTCGGAGGGGTGTCTTATATTTCAATCTTGTGTCGAAATCCCGCTACGGCTTATTTTCGGAGTACGTCTTATTTTCGGGGAAACGCGGTAGAAATAAACTGATATAAATCTTAACATCTTTTCAAACTTTTTTTTAATTTGCAGCTTTTATTTCGGTGGATCCTGGTGATCCGGTGACGCGTCATATTCGGCTCCCCCGTCACAGACTGCTCCGGAAGTGCTGCGGCGGCCAACTGCGCATGCGCGATGCGTTCCAATGCATTTACGACACTGCACACCAGCGAAGCCGTCATTTAGGCTGGGTTCACACTTGTGCGGTGCTAATTTCAGCTCTTTTATCTCTGCAGATAGATTACAGAAGTGTTCAGCAGATTAGCTCTGTTTTTAGCTGCTGAATTTGGAGACCTGGGAGAAGTTCCGGGTGAGAGGAGAGTGGGGGAGAAGTGTATCGAGCTGAATGAGAGAAATTCCTGAAGAGAACTGAACACGTCTGCGAATCAGCTGCGTACCCATAGAAGATAATAGGCCTGAATTCGCACCTGAGCCGCACCGCAAGGCATAAAATCCGCACACGTTTTTTTCTGCAATGCGCAGTGCGAATGCATCGCACATATGTGAACCAGCCTCATTGAAAACAATGGCCCAGATTCATAAAGCAATTACGCCTGTCTAACTGGTGTTAGACAGGAGTAATTTCAAATTCTGCGCGCCGTATCACTAGTTTGAATCCTCAAACCATGATACGGCGGCTTCGGGCTTCGATCCGAGAGGCTTACGTCTTCGTAAGCCTTCGGATCTACGCTGCGATATTTTTGCGGCCGCTGGGAGGAGTTCGCGTCGTTTTCATGCGTCGGGATATGCAAATGTGTTTTTACGGCGATCCACGAAGATACGAGCGGTCTTCGCAATCGCTTACGTCTGTTTTTTTTTACGTACTGTTAGACCAGCTTTTTGCTGGTTTAACGGTGCATAGCCCATGTTAAGTATGGCCGTCGTTCCCGCGTCGAATTTAAATTATTTTTTTTCTTTTTTGCGTAACTCGTTCGGGAATAGAAATGTCCGTAAATGACGCTACTCAAACAACGAATGATGTAACGACGTGTTTTCGCGCAATGCACGGCAGGAAATTTGCGAACGGAGCATGCGCAGTTCGATCGCCGCGGGAACGCGCCTATTTTAAATCCTTCACGCCCCCTACTCGTCTAGATGGATTGCGACGGGAGAAATACACTACGCCGCCGTCGTTTACTGGACAAAATCTACCTGGATTCCACGTAGAGCCAGGTAAGAAACGGCGGCGTAGTGTATTTCTGATACTCTATGAGAATCCAATTCTCTCTGAATCTGGGCCAATGTATTTAGAAATGTTCTGCGTATTAGATGCGGTTTAAGCCGCAACCGATTCGCATAGGTGTGAACCAGGGGCTGACTGACAACTCATGGGGCCCCCGGGCAATAGAAGATTATGGGGCCCCTGGGCTTACAGATGGCTACCAAGCCAGGAGGCAGTGCAGAGGCGGGGCAGCTAAAATCTCGGGATTTCCATATCAAAAGCATGTCGGTTTTAGACATATCAGGGACAGATGTAAAAAAACACAGATTTTTACATACTGCCCCTGGTTTTACTGAGCCTGGCAACCCTGATGGGGCCCGCTAGTGGCATGGGGCCCTCGGGCAGTGCACGAGTTCCTCAATGGTCAGTCCGCCCCTGGTGTGAACCCAGCCTCAGAGCAACGTGGACTTAGGGGAAAGTGGCCAGTCGGGCTCGCTCGGCCTCCTGGCTCTTTTTTTAACATCCTCCAATCCACTGGGATGTTAAGGAAAGAGCCTGGATGCCGAACGAGGTGTCGCTGGTGTGCACTGTTGTAAATGCATTGGAACGCATCGCGCATGCGCAGTTGGCCGCCACAGCACTTCCGGAGCAGTCTGTGATGGGGAGCGGAGTATGACGGTACACCGGCTATGAAGGTCATTGTTCATACACTTCCTGCTATGGGGTGACAACGCAATGAGCCTGTCACCGTATTGTTCACATGGTGGAGAGTACAAGCAGACGTGTGGACAGGAATTGCAAAGGAAATGTCCACCAATGTCACCATCAGGAAGCCGATCCAGGGGAACGATGGGCAGCAACACTGGAGCAACTTCATATAGATGAGACGGGGCTTACCCCCTTCCCACCGGGCGTACGCACACATGCAGCCTCATGGTGGTGGGTCTTAATCTGTTGGGCCACATATACATTGTATACATAGAGGATACATTAAATGGTATATACATGATAGAGTATATAATATATTGTATACATGCAGGGATGCTGTTAGAAATCATGGGGCCCCGTACAGCCTATCTGACAGGGCCCCCCAATTATCAGAACAATATTTTCACAAAAAATTCACTAAAATCATTATTAGTGGACACAAACATAACAGAAAACCTGTGTGAATTAGCCCATTTTCTAATAGTTTTTTTTATTTATTTTTACTTTTTAACTTTTTTAACCATTTAAGGACCGCCTCCTGCACATTTACGTCGGCAGAATGGCACGGCTGGGCACATGCACATACAGGTACGTCCTGTGCTAGTGCCCAGCCGTGGGTCGCGGGCCCGCTCCCGCGACCCGGTCCGAGGCTCCGGGACCGGGACAGTGGGACTCACGGACCCGATCGCCGCTGGAGTCCCACGATCGGTCCCCGGAGCTGAAGAACGGGGAGAGCTGTGTGTAAACGCGGCTTCCCCGTTCTTCACTGTGGCGGCGTCATTGATCGTGTGATCCCTTTTATAGGGATACACAATCGATGATGTCACACCTACAGCAACTCCCCCCTAAAGTTGTAAACACACATAAGGTCGCACATAACCCCTTCATCGCCCCCTTGTGGTTAACTCCCAAACTGCAAATGTAATTTTCACAATAAACAATGCATTTTAAATGTCCCAAAAAAGTGTCCGAAGTGTCCGCCATAATGTCGCAGTCACGAAAAAAATCGCTGATCGCCGCCATTGTTAGTAAAACATTTTTTTTTTTTTATAAAAATGCAATAAAACTATCCTCTATTTTGTAAACGCTATAAATATTGCGCAAACCAACCGATAAACGCTTATTGCGATTTTTTTTTTAACAAAAATAGGTAGAAGAATACGTATCGGCCTAAACTGAGGGAAAAAAACATTTTTTTTATATATTTTTGGGGGATATTTATTATAGCAAAAAGTAAAGAATATTGCATTTTTTTTCAAAAATGTCGCTCTATTTTTGTTTATAGCGCAAGAATAAAAAAACGCAGAGGTGATCAAATACCACCAAAAGAAAGCTCTATTTGTGGGGAAAAAAGGACGCCAATTTTATTTGGGAGCCACGTCGCAACAACCGCGCAATTGTCTGTTAAAGCGACGCAGTGCCGAATCGCAAAACCTGGCCGGGTCCTTTAGCTGCCTAAAGGTCCGGGTCTTAAGTGGTTAAAATGATTTTATTTTAGTGTTTAAAAAAATGATTTATTATAATAATGTCTAAATATACATTTTTAATTTTTTTTTTTAAAAGGACAGGGAAGCTGGCAGTGCCACGGAAGGAGGTGGTGTGGCACAGTGACGGGGGGTTGGGATCAGAAGTAATCAGAACAGGGAGAGGGATCGGTGCGAGCGATGTAATTACAGGAACGATGCCATGTGTCTGTGTCTCTCCCTGCAGCAGCTGAAAGCCAGTGGGAAAGAGAAACCGGCTTTCAGATGCTGCAGAGAGCTGCAGAGGGAATCTTTCTGTAATTGCCCCCCTGCCCGACCACACAGATTCCTTCTGCTGTTCAGTCCCCCTGTGTGTCCGGGTCCCCTGTGTTTCCGGGCCCCTGTGTGTCCGGGCCCCCTGTGTGTCCGGGCCCCCTGTGTGTCCGGGCCCCCTGTGTGTCCGGGCCCCTGTGTGTCCGGGCCCCTGTGTGTCCGGGCCCCCTGTGTGTCCGGGCCCCCTGTGTGTCCGGGCCCCCTGTGTGTCCGGGCCCCTGTGTGTCCGGGCCCCCTGTGTGTCCGGGCCCCCTGTGTGTCCGGGCTTCCTACAGGAGGACTGGTGGTCCCCCCCTATCAGCGGCCCTGTATACATGTATGATACATTATATAATACATAGTATACAGTACATACAGGTCACATTATATAATACTTTGCATACATACAGGATACTTTATATAGTACATTGAATACTTATAGGATACTTTATATAAAACATCATATACATACAGGATACAATATAAAATACTTTGTATACATACAGTATATATTATATAATATATTGTATACTTACAGGATACATTATATGATACATGGTATACAGTACATACAGGATACTTTATATAATACATCACATACATACAGGATACATTTTATATAACATTGTATACATACAGGATATTTTATAAACATAGGGGTGCACAGCCTTTGGCATTAGAGTGTGCCCCCCAAAGCTCAAACACACTCTACCGATCACTCACAATGTTCATTCATAAAGGGAAGGAGCCGGTAAATGGCATATTTACTGGCCCCTTCCCCCACTCATTCTAAAACATCCACAGCAACAACCAGTGGGAGAGGAGGGAAGCCGGAAGTGCTGTGGGGGGCAGTAAGGGGAGCCAGGTCAGTAGGGGGAATCTGTTCTGTACAGGGTGATTAGGGTGTGCCTGGGCACACCTGGCACACCCTGTGCGCACGCCTATGATTATAAAATACTTTGTATGTATACAGTATACATTATATAACAGATTGTATACTTACAGGATATATTATATGATACATGGTACACAGGATGCATTATATAATACATTGTATACATACAGGACAGATTATATAATACTTTATACATACAGGATATATTATATAATACACGGAATACATACAGGATGCTTTATATAATACATTGTATACTTACAGGATACATTTTATATTACATTGTATCTTTTTCACCTTACTAGAGGGGAAAATGTAAACAAATTTTTCCTCAGTTTAGGCCGATACGTATTCTTCTACCTATGTTTGGTAAAAAAAAAAAAAAAAATCGCAATAAGCGTTTATCGGTTGGTTTAAAGCGTTTACAAAATAGGGGATAGTTTTATTGCATTTTTATTAATTATTATTTTTTTACTACTAATGGCGGCGATTAGTGATTTTTTTTCGTGACTGCGACATTATGGCGGACACATCGGACAGTTTTGGCACATTTTTGGGACCATTTCCATTTTCACAGCAAAAAATGCATTTAAAATGCATTGTTTATTGTGAAAATTACAATTGCAGTTTGGGAGTTAACCACAAGGGGGCGCTGAAGGGGTTATGTGTGACCTAATGTGTGTTTACAACTGTAGGGGGTGTGGCTGTAGGTGTGACGTCATCGATTGTGTATCGGCCTAATCTGAAAAACGACAAAAAAAAAAAATTCGAGCATGCTGCATTTTTTAACGTCATTTTTAAAAATGTTGTTTTTTGGGTTGTAAAAATGATCGTGTGTGGGCTAAAACGAAGTTTTAAACCCGCGCATGCTCAGAAGCAAGTTATGAGACGGAAGCGTGAATGGAACTTCCCCTTTATAGTGCCGTCGTACGTGTTGTACGTCACCGCGCTTTGCTCATTATTTTTTTTAAACAATGGTGTGTGGGCAAAACATCGTTTTTAATGGCGAAGTTGGAAAAATGTCATTTTTCTACATGCTAAAAAACAAAGTTTTTTTTCATGCCGAAAAACGATCGTGTGTACGCGGCATAAGAACTGGTAAGCTGCAATATAATAAAAGTTTCCTTTTAGGTTTAAAGGGGTTATAAAGGTTTGTTTTTTATTTTCTAGAGTTAGGATGCTCTCTATGTTGCAGATAGGGGCTGTGTGTTAGTGGGCGTCCTGACACTCCTGTAGTCCAAGGGAGGGGGCGAGCACCACACTCCACACCAGGGAGAAAGCCTCGCATTACGGTGTGAAGTTACAGACAGAAGAACAGGAAGTGAGGATTTCTCAGAAGAAATAAGGACATTTAAAAGCAAAATGGAAGGATGAGGTAAGTGAAGGAGGACTGCACTAAGGTAAAGGAAGCTATCCTTCCAACCCCTTTAAGCTAGTGCATTGTTGGTTCACTTACCTTTTCCTTCAATTTCTCTTCTAAATGTTTTTTTTCTTTGTCTGAATTTCTCACTTCCTGTTTCTCCTCAGTAAGCTTATACCTCCCAACCGTCCCGGATTTCGCGGGACTGTCACGCGATTCACGGCAAATCCCGTGATCAGGGCCGGAGTCCCGCGATTCCTTGGCAACCCCCCCCCCTCCGATCTGCGGAACCCCCCCCCGCTCAACAACTTTGATCCGTGTAACCCCCCCGCGACACCCCCCACCGCTCAAAAACTGCCGATCGTCACACCCCCCCCCCCCCCCCCCCCCCCCCGGGCGATTACCGCAATTCGCGGTAATTCCCGCGATCAGGGCAGGAGTCCCGCGATTCCTTGGCAACCCCCCCCCCCTCCGATCTGCGGAACCCCCCCCGCTCAACAACTTTGATCCGTGTAACCCCCCCCCCCCCGCGACACCCCCCACCGCTCAAAAACTGCGATCCGATCGTCCGTCCCCCCCCCCCGCTCAACAAAAATGTCCTTTAAAATGTTGGGAGGTATGTAAGCTTGCCCCCATCATCTGAGCCATTCTGGCTGGGGGTTAATCAGCGTGCTCGCCCCCTCCCTTTTGCGTCTCCCCGCAGGGATGTAGTCCCGAGGGACTATGCTGACTAACCCCCAGCCAGAACGGCTCGGATGATGGTGGAAAGCTTCCCGAGGAGGAACAGGAAGTGAGAAATTCAGACAAAGAAAAAGAAGGGAAATGGAAGGAAAAGGTAAGTGAACTAACAATGCACGAGCTTAAAGGAACCTATTTAGAAAATAAAAAACAAACCTTTACAACCCCTTTAATAACAAACGAATATTTTGGGTACAGCGCCATTGTGGGGGTCCTCTGAGACAGATTGGCCGAGATTTAATGGCCGACATATTTTTTGGGAAGCCATCTTGAAATGTTGGCACCTAGACTCTTGTTTATGACGCGTCGGGCCAAATAGTTCTCAGCTATTTTTTCGGGGATTCATGTTCACAGCCCTGATATCCCCTCCCCCTTTGGTGTCTATTTTGGGGGGGGGGGGGGGTGATTTTAAAGCCTGTGAGAAGGCTTCGGCGTGTACAGTTCCCGGTGACAGATTAACTTTTAATTAAAATGGATGGAGCTCACCGCACCATTAACGAAGCATTATCCCATGAGAACAGCTGCCTTCTCAAGTGTAAAACAAGCACAGGGCAGAAGCGTCTTTTCTTTTTATAGTAAATGCACAAACCATGTCAGGGCTGGAAAAAGCAGCAGAACAGGCTGGAAAATACCGGCGTGATAAAAATAAATAATTCAACATAAAATGCCAGTTACATTATATGTACGGCTTGCAACAGCCCCCAGTTTGTGCCGGGGGAGGGGGGAGGGGGGGTTGTCAGTTTGTCAGTTTATCTGATGGACCCAAATAACACTTTTTTTTTTAGGTAACTGTCCCCCCCCTTTTCTGGGATGGATCTATAAATGTGAATTAAATGATTTTATTTTTTTGGCGTTCGGCTTTTTTAACTGCTTTAATACCGGGCACTTCCCCCCTTCCTGCCCAGGCCGATTTTCAGCGCTGTCACACTTTGAATGACAATTTCGCGGTCATGCGCACAATTACGTGTTTTTTTTTCCACAAATAGAGCGTTATTTTGGTGGTTGTAACGGCACCCCAAATGGGATAGGGGTTAAAGTCGTTTAGGATATTCCATTCCCGAACACAAGGCAGCTACCGACACTCCACAATGAGGCAAACGTGACCCATAGGAATAATACAAGACACAGCTCTGTATGTAGTTCAAGCAGGTCTGAACCTTTATTGAGAAATACAGATTCTAATATACACTTTAGGATACTGCAGTAACCAAATGAACAATGACCCAACTCCACCCACAACATCACACAATGTTTACCTAATGAGCCCCCTCAATACATCTCTTTAGCAGACACGCTGGCTCCGGGACCTGACCTAATTTACATGAGCCAATTAACTACAGCTGATGACTCAGACACCTGACCTTTAGGCCTCATTCACACATGGATCTGTTCAGGTCCGTCTGTCAGTTTTTCAGGTGGACCTGAACGGGCGCTCCATGCATGTCTATGGAGCGTCGGATGTCAGCGGAGACATGTCCGCTGACATCCGACCTGATCCGATCCGCTAAAAACAAACGTATGGGGCACATGTCCCCATCCGTCCATGCAGATTGGATCGGGTAAGATCTGATGAAAACGGACATGCTGTCCGTTTTTATATCAGATCGCTCCATAGCAGAGAGGAGCTTGTCATCCGTCGGCTCAGCGGAGATCTGCGGACTGATCTCCCGATGAGCTGGCGGACTCCGTCGGGACGGACTGCGACGGAGTCGGCCATGTGTGAATGAGGCCTAAGGGCTCTTTCACACGTCCGTTCAGTTTTTTAGATCAGTTTTTTCCCCCTTCAGTTGATCCGTTTTTTCATCAGTTTTTCGTCAGTTTTCCATCCGTTTACATCCGTTTCCATTCAGTTTTCCGTCAGTTTTTCATCAGTTTTTTTCATCCGTTTTTTCATCCGTTTTTTTTTTTTTTTAGAACTTTTTTTTTTTTTTGTACATATTTTGATGAAAAACTGACGTTAGCGGATCGGATGGTAAACGGATCATCCACTAACGTCCGTTTTTCGTCCGTTCCGTTTTTTTGACGGAAGAAAAATAGGGTTTTCTTCCGTCCAAAAAAACAGAGCTTACCGCAGACGGATGTTAACGGACGTTAGCGGATGCTCATCCTCTAACGGACGCTAACCCATAGGGAAGCATTGAGGTCCGTTAACGGACGTCCAAAAAACGGACGAACTGAACGGACGTGTGAAAGGGCCCTAAGGCTGTCTGTTAACTTACAATACACATTATCATCAATAGACCTTCACACAACACAGGGTCAATTAGCACAAGCCATAATGAAAGATCCTTAGAAGTTAGTCTGGATTCAATTTACATTACACAGGCAGCCAGGTAGCTGGAGGTGATGACATCTTTCAATCTTTCAATTAACATCTTTCAAATAACCTGTTGAGTTCACAATCAACAAACAGTAATAGTTCTTTACAGATATCCTGGAATGTATTGTGAATTACAGACCCATGTTAAAGCAATCCAAGATATATTCTGAATGTCCATTATTTTCTGGCTCATACTTTCTAAGAGTGGTATTTAATCACCTCTGGGGGTTTTAAAAAAAGTTTTTCTTAGCTTCTGTTAGAAAACGTTGAAAATAAGTAATTTTTCTCCTTCACAGATGTGCACTGATAGGCTTCACTGATGGACACTGATAAGCTGCAGTGCTGAGGGCACTGATAGGCTGCACTGATGGACACTAATAGGCTGCACTGATGGACACTGAATAGCTGCAGTGATGGGCACTGATGAGGTTGCACTGATGCAGGGACCGACCTGTCAGAGCGCCGCTCTCCCCTATGGGGGATCGGATAGGGTGACCACGGATTGGCCGGGACAGTCCCGCATTTTGCAGTTCTGTCCCAGGCACCTTCAATCCAGGACAATACAGTGTCCCGGAATGAATCTGACACAGCCACCCCGATAAGCTGATGGTGGAAACTTTATTTTTCCAATCCCAGGGTGTTGACCCCCCCATGCCAAATGCCCTGCAATGCACTGGCCACTGCGCTGGCTAGGGCACAGTAAAAGCTGGTCGTTAAGGAGCGGGGTTAAAATTTTTAAAAAAAGCTGCCAATAATTTAAAAAAAACGCGTAGGGTCCCCCTCCCCTAGGCTATTCCAGACCCTTTTGGGTCCTCTGGGGGCTTCCAGATTCTGATACCCTCCCCCCCCCGCCTGAATGCCACCACAACCACCAGCCAGGGTAAGATGGGGTCGTGGTGCTTTGGGGTCTGGGGTGGACTAGGAGGAGGGGGCACTACGTTTTTTGTGCTTTTTTTTTTTTTTCAATAGCCGGGTGCCAGCAATTGCAACCGCAAGTCAATTTAAATGTGATTTGACTTTTTTAGAAATGTAGGCCTAGATTCACAAAGCGATTACGCCTGTGTAAATGTTGTTAGACTGGAGTAATTTCGACTTACGGGCGTTTTTACGCTAGTCGAAATCCTCAAACCATGAAAAGACACCTGCGGGCTTCATTTCGACTGTATTACGTGTTAGTACGCCTTCAGATCTACGCTGCAAGAAAATTGCGGCCACTGGGCGGACTTCCTGTTGTTTTTCGCCGTCAGGGTATGCTAATGAGCTTTTGCCTGCAATCCACAAAATTTCGCACTTTCAACGCAATCTCTTACGGCACCTTTAGTCATCTTTTTTTTCCGTTTCACTATACCAGCTTTTTGCTGGTCTAATATTAGACAGCCCATGTTAAGTATGGCCGTCGTTCCCGCGTCGAATTTCAACGTTTTCCGATGTCTACGTTTATTATTTTTAACGTAAGTCGTCCGGGAATAGGAATCGTTCGTAAACGCCGCTACTCAAACAACGAATGACGTCACGACGTGATTTCGCGCAATGCCAAGGCGGGAAATTCCTCCGAACAGAGCGCATTGCGCAGTTCGATCGTCGCGGGGTACGCGCTTAATTTAAATGCTTCACGGACCCCCTAATCGTTACGTATTTCGATTGCGCGGCGGAACAAAACCCAAATACGACATTTACAATAAGCTGTGACGCGCAAAAACACTACCTGAATTCGGTGTAGAGTCTGGTGAAATACGGCAGCGTACCGTATTTCGATTACGCAGCGGAATATTACGTCTTTGTGAATCTGCCCCGTAATGTTTGCTTCAGCAGGTTCTATACATGGTACAGATGCGCCACTTTACAGGCAGACTAAGGGAACCCCCCCAGGCATTATATTTTCGAGGAATTGTTCATTTTTATTGTTGTACTTTAAGCATAATTGTAAACACTGCTCCTGAAAAAAACGATCATTTATAAAAACTTTTTTTTTTGCATTGATACATATAAACCTTTAAAATTGGCAAATTAATGTGAAGGAGGGGGGTGTCCCTGAATGGCAGTTTAAAAAAAATGTGGTCACCCTAGAATCGGATGACGACAGATAATAGAGTCCGTCATCATCCGATCCGCCAGACGGATGGAAAATAGGGTTTGCATCTGTCAGACTTTGGCGGGTCGGGTGTCAGCGGGCATATCACCGCTGATATCCATGGCTCCATAGAGGTGCATGGAGCGTCCATTTAGGTCCGCCTAAAAAACTGACAGGTGGACCTAAACGGTCCTAAACTGTCTGTAGCGTTCTACATTGAGTTGGACCGCCCTTTGCAGCTATAACAGCTTCAACTCTTCTGGGAAGGCCGTCCACAAGGTTTAGGAGTGTGTCTAGCCACGTGTCCCAATACTTTTGACAATATAGTGTGTGTGTGTATATATAGATATATCTATATATATATTTTGTAGATTACAACTTACCAATCCTCAGACTGGTGGCCGCATTCTATTTCAGTACAGAGGTAATCTGAGGTCGGAAAGCTGCCTGGCATTATGTGATAAGAACCCAGTTCAGTTAAAGTGCCATAACAAGCACAATTAAAATGATATTAAAGGCAATGTTCCATTCCGGTTGTTTTTGACGCGTTCCGGTGCATTTTTTACTGCATTTGCGGATGCATTCCAGATACTTTTTTCTTATTTTTTCCTGTTTTTTTTTTTCATTACTGTACTGGTGTCAGGTGCGTTTTTGATGCGTTGCACTTTACCATGTTCCAATTCAGTCCAGCGCAGGAAAAGTGCAGCATATTCTACTTTTTTTTCCTGGAACGCCCTGCTGTGAACTGTGCCATTGGAAACCACATAACCTACTTTTCATGTGTTTTTGATGCAGAAAAAAATGTATCAGACTGTATGTGGTGTGAACTGGCCCTCTTCTTCTGTCTTCTGCCTCATTCCTCTGCTATCAGCATGAATCACTTCTGACAAGTTTTCCTGACACCAAGAGAAAAAAAAGGTGACAGGGGAGGAATCTCCAGCTAATTGACTGCCTCAGTTCTGTCTCTGGGTGCTGTGTGAAGGGGGGCATGTCTCTTCCCTCCAATCAGCTCTCAGAGCTCTCCTCACTGAACTCTGCAGTGTGTAACATCAGCTCTCCACCCCCTTTTTTCTGACAGCTCAGACAAGCTCTATAAACTCTGGACTGAACAGATGTAAAGATGTCTTCTCGACTGTAGATAGACAGATACAACTTATGGAGAGGATTTGTTTAATCTCTGTGCATCGCCTGAGGCCAGTCATTTCATTGGCTATATGTAAGGGCTTACAACTTTAACAGTGAGGCTCATGAGAGAAATATGGGTCCCGTAGGTGTGTGCAACCTATTGCTTTAGGGTGTGCATCCCAAAGCTCAAACACAAGTGTGTGTGTGTAATAAATAAATATAAATATATATATATACACACACACAGCTATACATATACTGTATATATACATACATACACACACTCTTATAAACACATGTAAAAACAGTAGGGCAGGGGACGGCGGACGCAGTTTTTTATTTTTATTATTTATTTTTGTAATATTTTTTACAATTTTACCTTTATATAATTTTTTACAATTTTATTTGCATTTTCTTATTAATTTTTTTTTGTATTTTTTATTTTTTTTTACAGTTTTACTTCTATATTATTTTTTTAAATTTTATTTGCATTTTTTTATTAATTTATTTTTATATTATTTTTTACAATTTTACTTTTATATAATTTTTTGCAATCTTATTTGCACTTTTTTTATACATTTTTTTGTATTTTTATTTTTTTTTTTACAATTTTACTTTTATATAATTGTTTTACAATTATATTTGCATTCCTTTATTTTATTTCGTTTTTATTTTTTTACAATTTTACTTTTACATATTTATTATCCCAGTTCATGTTGCTGGCTTAAGTGATTTTCTAAACAGAAGTGTGATTTTTAAACACAAGTGGGAAGAGTTAAAAAACAGGAGTTGAAAACAGAGGTTAAGACAGGAGTCTTCTAAACTGTAAGTAACATCTTAAACTTCCTACAAGTAATTATATTGTAACTGGGAAATGTGTGCTAGCAGGGTTGAAGGTTTTGCTCAGTGCACAGTGTGTCACATGTATACAAAATTGGTGCAACAGCTCCAGGATGGATACCGCTGTGACAGATGTGAGCAGGTTGCCCTTCTGGAAGCTCGCATTAGAGATCTGGAGGAACAAGTTGCAACACTGGGCAGAAAGGACAACCTTGAAAGGGGTCCTCTGCTCGCTGAGCAGGTGGTCAGTAGGGTTAATGTGGAGGGTGGAGGGGCAAGTCAGGATTATCAGATAGGAAGATGGGTTAATGTAGTTAGAGGGAGTGGAAGGGGCTTGCAGACAAGGAAGGCCAATCCTGTGTTTGTGCATCAAAACAAATTTGCCAAGTTGGGGTGAAGATGTGGAGGTGGCTAACACAGAGGTGGCAGCCCTAGATGTTACTGCTACCCCTAACAGCCGGGAGAGCAACCCATCTAGTAGAAGTGGTGTGAGGGGAGTGCAGGTAGGCCTAGACAGTTGGTGGTAATAGGGGATTCTATAATCAGAAGGACTGATAGAATAATTTGTCGCCAGGATCGCCTCAACTGAATGGTTTGCTGTCTCCCTGGTGCCAGGGTTCGGCATGTGGGTGGACTGGGTGGATAAATTACTGGGAGGGGCTGGGCATGACCCAGCTGTCTTGGTCCATGTTGGAACCAATGACAGTATACATGGAAGGTGGAGGCTCCTTAAGAATCAATTTAAAGAACTAGGCTGCAAGATGAAGGGAAGGACCTCCAAGGTGATATTCTCTGAAATATTGCCTGTGCCATGCGCAACACAGGAAAGGCAGGGGGAGATTAGAGAGCTGAATGCATGGCTAAAGACCTGGTGTAGGAAGGAGGGATTTGGGTTTCTAGAGCACTGGGATGACTTTTCATTGGGGTGCAACCTATATGCTAAAGATGGTTTGCACTTGAATGGAAGGGGGTCTGCTGTGCTGGGGGAGAGGTTTAGGGGAAATGCTGGAGGAGTATTTAAACTAGACTTGAGGGGGGAGGGGTGAACGTGAATTACATCGGGCACACAGGTCAGTTAGGGGTCAGACATTAATGGAGAGTGGAATGGGGATAGATGGAGGGTGGGGTTATGGCAGGAGACAAGAAAGTTCCCATGTTGCAAACAGCCATTGGAAATTATAGTGCCATTTGCACTACTAAAAATTATATGAATCATATGAAAAACGCCAGCGAAAAATGTAACAATACATTTAAGTGTTTGTTCACCAATGCCAGAAGCCTTCCAAGCAAAACAGGTGAGTTGGAAGCTCTGGTGCATGAGGAGAGCTATGATGTAATCGGTATTGCTGAAACTTGGCTTCAATCCTCACATGACTGGGTATTAATATATCCTGGCTATGCTCTCTTTCGGAAAGACAGGGTAAAAAGGAAAGGTGGAGGGGTCTGTCTCTATGTGAAAGAAGTGACCTCAAAGCAAGCGTGAAAAGAGGACCTGGTTGATGGAGAGTGTGATGAAGTTGAAGCATTATGGGTGGAACTGCATACAGATGTGCGTAGTTCAAAGCTAATCATTGGAGTTTGTTATAGACCACCCAATGTTAATGAGGAGGTGGAGACTCGGCTCCTTGCACAGATGGAAAGGGCTGCAAGGGCAGGGACGGTGATAATAATGGGGGATTTTAACTACCCAGAAATTGACTGGAATAATGGAATTTCTGGGACAGTTAAAGGACAAAAATTTAAAAACCTATTGCAGGACAATTTTATGGTCCAGTTTATTGAGGCCCCAACTAGGAATGATGCTCTGTTGGACCTGGTAATCTCAAACCATGCAGAGCTCATTACTAATGTTCAGATAAAGGAACACCTGGGTAGCAGTGATCATAACATGATTTCGTTTAATGTAAACTATAAGCAAGAAATACATACAGGAAAGATAAAAACACTTAATTTCAAGAGAGCAAATTTTCAAAGCATGAGGACTGCTCTCCAGGGCTTGGACTGGGAGGGAATATTGGCACTGATGAACACAGAACAGAAATGGGAATTCTTCAAAAAGACTCTTCGGAACCTCACTGCAAAGTATATTCCCATGGGCAATAAGTTTAAAAGGCTAAAGATAAAACCTATGTGGCTCACGGTCAAAGTTAAAAAAGCTATAAACAATAAGAAAATAGCTTTTAAAAAATATAAAAATGAAGGAACAAGTGTGTCGTTTAAATGTTACAAAGAATATAATAGAATATGTAAAAAGGAAATCAAGGATGCAAAAATTCAAAATGAACGACAGATTGCAAAAGATAGTAGGACAAACCCAAAAAAAGCTTATGTAAATATATAATAGTAAAAAGGTAAGTCTGAGGATGTAGGCCCTTTACAAAATAGACTGTGGGTGACTGTTGACATAGAGGGGGCAATTTATTAAAGCTTCTTCAGTGTGTAATGGAGAATGGGGGAGTCATGTCGATATAGGGGGGGGGGGGGGTGGGAGTGACACAGCCCCAAATCCACAATGGCTCAAAAGTGATATGGTCCAGAAATATTTAGACAGAATAAAGGTGGATAAAGCACCTGGACCAGATGGCATCCACCCACGGATCCTAAAAGAATTGAGCTCTGAAATTTCAAAGCCACTGTATCTAATATTTAGGGACTCATTAATGACAGGAATAGTACCACTGGATTGGCATAAAGCCAATGTGGTGCCCATATTTAAAAAGGGAACAAAGTCTTTACCAAGTAACTATAGACCTGTTAGTTTAACTTCTATAGTTGGAAAGATACTGGAACGTTTAATAAAAGACCACGTGGATGAGTTCTTGCTGGAAACAAACTATTTAAGCAGCAGACAGCATGGATTCATGAAGGACAGAAGTTGTCAGACAAACCTGATTTCCTTTTATGAAGAGGTAAGTAAAACCCTGGACAGAGGCGTGGCAGTGGGCGTGGTATACTTGGACAGAGGCGTGGCAGTGGACGTGGTATACTTGGATTTTGCAAAAGCGTTCGATACAGTTCCCCACACACGGCTCATGTGTAAGGTAAGGTCTACAGGATTAGATATATCAGTTTGTAAATGGATAGAAAACTGGCTGAAAGACAGAATTCAGAGAGTTGTGGTTAATGATTCTTACTCTGAATGGTCCAAGGTTATCAGCGGTGTACCCCAAGGTTCAGTGTTGGGTCCCTTACTTTTCAATATATTTATAAATGATATTGGGTCTGAGATCAAAAGTAACATTTCTGTTTTTGCAGATGACACCAAGCTATGCAGGGGAATAATGTCCTTGCAGGATGTCTCCAATTTACAAGCCGACCTCAATGCTCTGTCTAATTGGGCGACTAAGTGGCAGATGAGGTTTAATGTTGATAAATGTAAAGTTATGCACTTGGGGGCTAAGAATATTCATGCATCATACATGCTAGGGGGAGTACAACTGGGGGGATCCGTAGTGGAGAAGGATCTGGGGGGATCTGTAGTGGAGAAGGATCTGGGTGTTTTAGTTGATCATAAGCTCAATAATAACATGCAATGCCAAGCTGCGGTTTCCAAAGCGAGCAAAGTCCTTTCTTGTATAGAGAGGTATGGACTCCAGAGATAGAGATATCATTTTGCCCCCCCCCCCCTGTACAAATCATTAGTAAGACCTCATCTGGAATATGCAGTCCAGTTTTGGGCACCAGTTCTCAAAAAGGATATCGGAGAACTGGAGAAAGTGCAGAGAAGGGCAACTAAACTGATAAGAGGCATGGAGGAGCTCAGCTATGAGGAAAGATTAGAGGAACTGAATTTATTCACTCTTGAGAAGAGGGGAATAAGGGGGGATATGATCAACATGTACAAATACATAAGAGGTCCATATAGTGAACTTGGTGTTGAGTTATTCACTTTAAGGTCAACACTGAGGACAAGGGGGCACTCTTTACGTCTGGAGGAAAAGAGATTTCACCTCCAAATACGGAAAGGTTTCTTCACAGTAAGAGCTGTGAAAATGTGGAACAGACTCCCTCCAGAGGTGGTTCTGGTCAGCTCAGTTGATTGCTTTAAGAGAGGCCTGGATTCTTTCCTAAATACACATAATATAACTGAGTACTAAGTTCTGTAGGTAAAGTTGATCCGGGGTAAATCCGATTGCCTCTCGGGGGATCAGGAAGGAATTTTTTCCCCTCCAGTAGCAAATTGGATCATCGCTCTGCTGGGGTTTTTTGCCTTCCTCTGGATCAACTGTGGGTATGGAGTTGGGTGTATGGGAGGATGTACTGTGTTTTACTTTGTTTTATTTTTATTTTTTTTTATGGTTGAACTGGATGGACTTGTGTCTTTTTTCAACCTGACTAACTATGTAACTATGTAACTATTTACAATTTTTTTTTTTTTTTTTATTAATTTATTTTTGTATTTTTTTTTTTTTTTACAATTTTACTTTTATATAATTGTTTTACAATCTTATTTGCACTTTTTTTTATACATTTTTTTGTATTTTTTTTTTTTTACAATTTTACTTTTATATAATTGTTTTACAATTATATTTGCATTCCTTTATTTTATTTCGTTCTTATTTTTTTACAATTTTACTTTTACATATTTATTTACAATTTTATTTTTATTTTTTCATACATTTATTTTTGTATTTTTTTTTTTATTTTTTTACAATTTTACTTTTATATAATTTAGAATTGTATTTGCATTTTTTTTTATAATTTTTTTTGTATTATATTTTTTACAATTTTACTTTTATATACAGTAAAACCTTGATTTGCGAGTATAATTCGTTCCAAAAACATGCTTGTAATCCAAAGCACTTGTATATCAAAGCATTTTTTTTTTTACAGGGTATAAAGGAGAAGAGAGGCACCTAAGTGTAGCAATAAGTTGCTAAATGTTGTATCTTCATTAAATGTAACCATATTGCTACACTTAGAGGCTCCACTCTTCTCTTTTATAGTTCTGACATGACGCTACTCTTACATCAAGTCATCGCTTGTATATCAAGGCAAAATGTATTAAAACATTTTGCTTGTTTTGCAAAACGCTCTCAAAACAAGTTACTCTCAAACCAAGGTTTTACTGTAATTTTTTACAATTTTATTTGCATTTTTTTTAGGAGTCCTGTTGGGGGGGGGGGGGGGGGGCTATGATGGATCCAATGCTGAGCTTCACTTACGTAACATAAAAAGTCAACATTTTCAAATACGGTAGGTTTTAGAGATCTACCCGTATATACTCGAGTATAAACCGAGTTTTTCAGCACATTTTTTTGTGCTGAAAATGCCCCCCTCGGCTTATACTCGAGTCATCTGTTTTGCGCCTGATCTCCCGGACTTTTGGGGACCCGGTACCGGCCGGCTGTAGGTCTCCTGGACCCGAAACTTGCCACACATGTAGCCCCAGTTCTCATCTACAAGTCTACAAAGTTTGCTGTCTGGGGGAACTATGGCTGGGGAGCACCGATTTTTCAAAGCTGGGCATCCCTTCCATATACTCCCATGTTAAACGTAAGTCTAGTCATGGACACAGTGAGGCATGGGCGCAGTGAGGCATGGGTGCAGTGAGGCATGGGCACAGTGAGGCATGGGCATAGTGAAGCATGGACACAGTGAGGCCAAGTAAGGCACAGTGAGGCATGGGCACAGTGAGGCATGGGCGCAGTGAGGCATGGGCACAGTGAGGCATGGGCATAGTGAAGCATGGACACAGTGAGGCCAAGTAAGGCACAGTGAGGCATGGGCACAGTGAGGCATGGACACAGTGAGGTATGCACATGGACACAGTGAGGCCAAGTAAGGCACAGTGAGGCATGGGCACAGTGAGGCATGGGCACAGTGAGGCATGGACACAGTGAGGTATGCACATGGACACAGTGAGGCCAAGTGAGACACAGTGAGGCATGGGCACAGTGAGACATGGGCACAGTGAGGCATGGGCACAGTGAGGTATGCACATGGACACAGTGAGGCCAATTAAGGCACAGTGAGGCATGGGCATAGTGAAGCATGGACACAGTGAGGCCAAGTAAGGCACAGTGAGGCATGGGCACAGTGAGGCATGGGCGCAGTGAGGCATGGGCACAGTGAGGCATGGGCATAGTGAAGCATGGACACAGTGAGGCCAAGTAAGGCACAGTGAGGCATGGGCACAGTGAGGCATGGACACAGTGAGGTATGCACATGGACACAGTGAGGCCAAGTAAGGCACAGTGAGGCATGGGCACAGTGAGGCATGGGCACAGTGAGGCATGGACACAGTGAGGTATGCACATGGACACAGTGAGGCCAAGTGAGACACAGTGAGGCATGGGCACAGTGAGACATGGGCACAGTGAGGCATGGGCACAGTGAGGTATGCACATGGACACAGTGAGGCCAATTAAGGCACAGTGAGGCATGGGCACAGTGAGGCATGGACACAGTGAGGTATGCACATGGACACAGTGAGGCATGGGCACAGTGAGGTATGCACATGGACACAGTGAGGCCAAGTAAGGCACAGTGAGGCATGGGCACAGTGAGGTATGCACATGGACACAGTGAGGCCAAGTGAGACACAGTGAGGCATGGGCATAGTGAGGCATGGGCACAGTGAGACATGGGCACAGTGAGGCATGGGCACAGTGAGGCATGGACACAGTGAGGCACAGTAAGGCACGCAGATGGGCACCCTAGGCTTATACTCAAGTCAATACGTTTTCCCATTTTTTTGTGGTAAAATTAGGTGCCTCGGCTTATATTCAGGTGGGCTTATACTCGAGTATATACGGTACATTCATTGATCTTTATGAGCCGGTGTTTTCATTGAAGGTCAATGCTGGTTTGATTCATTTGCTGATTGTGATTGGCACAGCTCAGTGGTCGGTTCAGTATAAAGAGTAATAAATGTGAAGGGGAGAGGGACGAGGCCAGGCGGGGGGCAGTTGGGAGGTGTGACGCGGCGATGTATAAAGCAGCGCCCTCCCGTGGCACCAGCATTGTTCTGAACGCGTTCCATCAGTTCCCCCACGAGCGGCCTGTTTGTACACGCTGCCAACGTCAGAGCCAATCGGCAACAGATAATGTTTACAGTCCTCATGCTGGTGCAATACCATCTGTCTGCGCAGAGCCGGCAAACTGTCATGACTAATGTTCCAGCTATTTCAGGCGATAAGATGAGAGGCTGCTTTGGCAATAGGAAGAGGTGTCCATTCCATGGAATGCAAAGGGAAGAAAAACACTTGTGTCACCGGGCCGGGGTGGACCGGGCCCATTGCACTCCCTCAGTCATACTTAAAGGGGTTCTAAAGCCTTAAAGGAGTTGTAAAGGAAAACATTTTTTTTTTTGCTGAAATGACTGTTTACAGGGTAGAGAGACATAATAGGTAACTGGTTCCTTTTAAAAATGATTAAAAATAGATAAAAATCAATCATATAATGTGCCTCTAGTTTCTAGTTTCGTTTTTGCATGTTGTTTCCTGTCTCTCTGATATACAGAGCCACAGAGCCAATACAGGGCAGTGATGGTTTGTAAAACGAAACTGATTGGTGCTGAGGGGTTTTAGACGCACAGTAATCTCACGTCCTTGAAGTTAGTGACCACAGAGAGAAAGCTCCCAGTACTGTGGTTATCAGGAAACAGACAACCAGGCAGTGTGGAGATCAGAGAAGAATTACAGCAACTTGAGAGCAAAAAACGAACAATGAGGACATGAAAACAGCACTGCATTAAGGTAAAGGAAGCTATTAAGATAAAAAAAAAAATCCCTTTACAAACTCTTTAAAGTGTTACTAAACCCAGAACAGTACAATCAGTCTGCATATGCAGTAAAGCATGCTGGTTATACTCACTGTGGAACCTAAGGGGTTAATGCTCCGCATTATAAAAAAAAAAAAGGCTGTTTGATCCTGTCTTCTCTAATCCTCCCGTTCTTCCACAATCCCCAATATGCTGATAGAACAGAGCCTTGGAATCACTCTGCACATGCTCAGTTTGGTGTGTATTGCTATAGTTTTTTTTTTCTTGGGAGAGTACATGTGATCAGCACAGGGCCAATAAGCACTGTCTAGATAGAGGGTCAGGGGTGCTGCTGCCTCATAGGACAGTCAGAGGAGAATGAAAACTCCTCCTACAAGCTTTAACCAGACACTGATAAAAGCCACAAGAATGTTATATACTGCTGATGCGAAAAGGTATTTAGCAGTTTATATTTACTAAAATAATTGTATTTCCATGTTCTGTGTACTGTGGGAGATCAGATATAGTGAATGCAGAGTCCTGGGTTTAGTAGCACTTTACGTTTTTACA
>CM056053.1:2355604-2370604 GCA_029574335.1 Rana kukunoris | reverse complement strand
AGACAATAACATATAAAGTATATACAACTAAAATTCAACAATATATACATACATTTCATAATTATAAAGTCCCTGTATTTTTTTTGTTTTTTTTTAAAGGTTGAGTCTTCTCACCTAATCTGCGACAATTCACAGTCTCTTTAAAAAAAAAAAAAAAGTGGTTTGTTTCACTGTAGCCAGACTGGTATGTGAATGTTTTATTTTCTTTGCACCTCAAGCAGAAGGTACCGTTGCAGGAAACCAAAAAAAAAACAAAAAAAAAATAAAAAGCTCCCCCTCTACTGTGTTATCGCAACGCTGAAGCGCGTTTGTGCCGTTTTTCCTGCGTTTCCAACGTCTCCCTTGTTATTCCTGGAGGGCCATCCATTGTGTTCCCCAAGATCAACGTTTTTTTTATTTATTTTTTTTTGGAGATTTCAAGTTGTGTCTTTGAGGTTTCTTCAGAAGGAAGTGGAGTGGGTTCCACCAGAAAATAAAAAGCTTCCCCCATGTTCTCTCATTTTGGCAAGAAACGGTTTGAAGCCATTGCAGTCTGTGCGCAATAATGCTAATGATAAAAAAAATGCAACCCCTGGAGCTGTCACATCATTTGCGACCTTTGCATTGTGTCTTGGTGTGGGGAGGAGTACCAGTGGGAATAAGTAGGCATGTAGCTGTTTGGGGGGATGTTTACCCCTTTTGCTGATGCTGTAACGTCCCAGACTGGGGGGATAGCTGGAGATCGGGGGGACAGGGCAGAAGAGACGGGCAAGGGGTCGCTTTCGTGGGGGTTACCGCCTTGTTTCAGCAATTTCTTGTATTTGGACCTCTTGTTCTGGAACCAGATTTTCACCTGCGACAGAAAACCAAAAAAAAAAAAAAAAGACAAGCATTAGCCAAGCGACAAATTGAGGCTTTGCACAGCCCCTTCCTACATGAGCCTGCTAACAGCTCACTGCACTGATCCAAAATCTGATGGATGTCTAATAGCATTTCAAGGGCAGAAGCATCTCCAAATACCATTGCATCAACAACCGGTGCAAATATTAAAAATATCAGGCTGAGTGCAAAGAACATTCAATATCTTTATTAAAATAACATCAATATAATATATCCATTTAATAAATTAAATACATTTATTATCAACCTGTAACATGAGGTTGCTCTTTAAAGATATTAAATATATTATTTCACGAAACACGTGACACCACCACAGCTTAAACGTTTATTAATATTCAGTTATAATTACAGTGAATTCAATCGTTTTATTTTAGCAATAGGGGAAACACACCATCAATTCCTTTTTTTTTTTTAATAATAAAAAAGGCACTGGTGCAAATGTAATGTTCAGAATTGAATATCTCTATTACAGGTAAAACAATGCCTTCCTTTTAGCTGGTAGGCAATGTTGGGGATATTGGATGTGCTATGCAAAAAAAAAAACGTTGAGAATAGAGCAAAAAAAAGTCTAAAAATAATACTGACAATCATTTTTAGAGTCAGTTAATTCTGCAGTAATTATAACAGAATTACTACAGTATCCCTTTAACCGCCATGCAAGGATTTGTAGTCCTGCAGCTGTAATAGTAGTTTTGAGAATGACTTGATTAGAGCAAAAAGAAAAAAAAAAACTCTAAATATAATTAATATTTAAACTGAATTCATTACAGCCAATTTATTCTTAGGTAATTAAGGTAGGGTTGGCTGCAGCATCCCTGTAACCACCATGCTGGGACTTCTAGCCCTGCAGCTGGGAGGCTTAATGGTCATTTTGAAAATGACTTGATTATAGCCAAAAAAATAAAATAAGTAAATTACTAATGAAAATTAATTTACTAGAGTCAATAAATTCTGAAGTCATTAGAACAGGGTTAACTGCAGCATTATTTTAACTGCTATGCTGGGACTTGTAGTCCTGCATCTGAGTGCTATAATGGCCATTTGGAGAATGACCTGATTATAGCAAATTAAAAGTCTAAAATAAAAATAATATTGAAAATGAGTTCATTAGAGCCAATTCATTCTGTAGTAATTAGAGCAGGGTTAATCACAGTATCCCTGTAACCAACATCCTGAGACTTGTAGTCCTGCAGCTGCAATAGTCATTTTGAGAATGACTTGGTTAGAGCAGCAACAACAACAACAAAAAAACTAAATATAATTAATATTTAAACATAATTAATTACAACCAATTTATCCTTAGATCATTAGAGTAAGGTTGACTGCAAGCATCCCATACACCTAGCCCTGCAGCTGGGTGGCTTAATGGTCATTTTATGGAAAAAATAAGCAAAATACTATTAGAAAATTATGTCTAAAACAAAACTAATCTTGAAATTTAGTAAATTAGAGCCAACTAATTCTGTAGTAATTAGAGCAGGGTTAACGACAGTATCCCTTTACCTGCCATGATGTGACTTGTAGTCCTCCATCTGGGTGGCTTAATGGTCATTTTTGGAATGACTTGATTACAGATTAAAATTCTAAAACTAATATTAAAAAAAAAAAAAACATTTCTTAGAACCAATATATTCTAAACGAATTAGAGTACGGTTGACTGGAGCGTCCCTTTAACACCCATGCTGGGACATGTAGTCCTGCAGCTGGGTGGTTTAATGGTGATTTTGAGAATGACTTGATTAGAGCAAATTAAGTCTAAGTAAAAATAGTGCTGAAAATGAATTAATTAGAGCCAATTAGTAATTAGAGCATGGTTAACGGCAGTATCCCTTTAACCGCCATACTGGGACTTGTAGCCCTGCAGCTGGGGTGGCTTAATGGTCAGAAAACCCTGTATTGACTATTTCATTTATAATGTAGGGACTGACTTGGTTCCAATGAGCAATCACAATTCATAGACTTAACACTACTGTCTACTATAACAACTGGCAATCACATATTGAGACAAAGCAGTCTACCCTTTGTGTATAATATATTGCCTCTTCCACATGTCCTCTGCAGATTAGTGATGTGCAGTTATTAATTTTTTTGCTTCCTATATGGGTTATGAACATAATAAAAGCTTGTATTTTTTTTTTGCAGTAAATAGGAGAATTAAATTTAGAGATCTGTTAGCCAACCAAAGGCCTACATACACTGCAGCGCAGGCCTAATCCTCATCTTTAGTGGTTAATATAATCAAAGCTTGCCTGAATATTACATTTTTGTGCTGTTTGTCAGGTAAAGCAATCATTAGCAATCCATTCTTTTGTCCCACTGCTTAAAGAAACACTTATGATCAAAGCCCTTTGTGCTTCAAGCATGCAATTCTGCAGGCCATCTTCTGTCTGTAATATAACCAAGGTGCTATAGGCCAATCTAAGCCCTTAAGGCTTTTGTGTAGACATCAGGCAGAGTTTGGCCAAAGCTGCGGTCGATTTTACAATCATACGTTTCATAAACGCAAACCGATTTTGGCCACTGAGAAAATCGTAAAAGCTTCAAAATACGACTGTGACCTCTACCCCTGAGAACAGGAGACGCGCCTGCGTACTGTGCACAATCGCCTGATTTTTTGGCAACGACACAACAGAAATGCGAAACACTAACCTGACAACAAAAGAAATTAACTATCAGGTTGTTGTTTTTTTTGCAATTTAGAGCTGTTGCGTGATATTGTTTTCGTCAAAATGGTGGCAATTTGTATTCAAAACTATTATCTGACCGTGCAATCTCTGCACAGTCATCTGAAGATTTACTAACAGGGCCTACCAAAACAATAGATGCAATGGGGTTGATTTAGAAAAACTGGTAAGTGCAAAATCTGGTGCAGCTCTGCATAGAAACCAATCAGCTTACAGCTTTTTTTTTTTTTTGTCAACAATTAATTGAACAAGCTGAAGTTACAAGCTGATTGGCTACCATATACAGATGCTCCAGATCCTGATGTCTTATTTAATCAGCTAGGTAAATTTACAGAAGACTGAACAAAAGATGTAGGACCACTTTAGGACAGTCAACTCAAAATTTCTTAAGACCATTATCTCAAATCTAAATCTATCTCAAATCATAAATTACACAATTTGATTTTACAATCTCATTTAGAGCTAACATAAAATATTTTGTGTAAAGGCCTGGCTGACTGAATACCAATTACAGCATTGTGGTAGCAAGGATACAAGTTTGAGGTTCACCAAAGACCACAAGTGGTCATAATAGTGGTATGATAATGTAGGGCTGGTGGTATTGGTAAGGTCATGGTAAGGTAGGGGTGATGGTATTGGTAAGGTAGAGGTAATGGTGTTGGTAAGTTAATGGCAACAGTAAGGTAGAGGTAATGGTATTGGTAAGGTAATGACAATAGTAAGGTAGTGCTAATGGTATTAGAAAGGTAATAATACGATAGAGGTAATGGTATTAGAAAGGTAATAATAAGGTAGAGACAATAGTATTGGTAAGTAATAATAAGGTAGAGGTAATAGTATTGGTAAGGTAGGGGTAATGGCAAAAGCAATAACAAGGTAGAGGTAAGGGTATTGATAAAGTAATGGCAATAGTAAGGTAGAGGTAATAGTTTGTGTAATAATGGCAATAGTAAGATTGAGGTAATTGTATTGATAAAGTGATGACAAAAGTAAGGTATAGGTAATGGTATTGATAAATAAATAAGGTAGAGGTATGGTATTGATAAAGTGATGTCAATTGTAAGGTATAGGTAATGGTATTGATAAAAAAACTAAGGTAGAGGTAATGGTATTGGTAAGGTGATGGTAAGGTAGAGATAATGGTTTTGGTAAGATAATGGCAAAAGCAATAGCAAGGTAGAGGTAAGGGTATTGATAAAGTAATGGCAATAGTAAGGTAGAGGTAATGGTAGTGATAAAGTGATGTCAATAGTAAGGTATAGGTAATGTTATTGAAAAAATAAATAAGGTAGAGGTAATGGTATTGGTAAGGGGATGGTAAGGTAGAGATAATGGTTTTGGTAAGGTAATGGCAAAAGCAATAGTAACGTAGAGGTAAGGGTATTGATAAGGTAATGCCAATAGTAAGGTAAAGGTAATGGTATTAATAAATAAATAAGGTAGAAGTAATGGTATTGGTAAGGTGATGGTAAGGTAGAGATAATGGTTTTGGTAAGGTAATGGCAAAAGCAATAGTAACGTAGAGGTAGGGGTATTGATAAAGTAATGCCAATAGTAACGTAGAGGTAATGGTATGAGTAAGTTCATGGCAATAGTAAGGTATAGGTAATGGTATTAGTAAAGCAATGTTGATGGTATTGGTAAGGTAGTGGTAATAGTAAAGCAATGGTAATGGTATTGGTATAAGGTAGTGGTAATGGTAGTGGTAATGGTAATGGTGTTGGTAATGTAGTGGTAATAGTAATTTAATGGTAATGGTATTGGTAAGGTAGTGGTAATGGTAGAGGAATTATGTATATTTGACCTCATATTATAAAATGGTAAATCCAAAGGAGATTGCACAAAAGTTATACAATCAGATAGTGTATGGCCACCTTCAGGGTCCTATAGTGGAATATGCCCTTACCTGTGTCTGAGTCAAGCCTAGGGAAGCAGCCAGCTCGGCCCTCTCTGGCAGGGCAAGATACTGCGTTTGTTGAAAACGGTGGTTTAACGCTTGAAGCTGTAGGCTGGAGTATATCGTCCTGGGTTTTCTGATCTTCTTCCCTTTACCATTGAACCTGATTTCCCCGTTTTCGATGACTGTCGTTTTCTGCTGATCTGAAAGAGAATCCATTAGGAACGTCATTAACAATGGAGCAAAATTTAGAATATGTTGCAACCCTGAATAAACCGACGCATGCTTTTTATGTCGGCTCTGCTGGATGCCCCGTAGGGAGTTGCTGTGGGCATGCTGGTCCCTACAGTTCCCCAGCAGCTGCCCAGACTTGCATTAGGCCTTGTCTAGCTGGACAGCTGGTGATGATGTCGCCTGTTATACCCATCCCTGTGAAAACTGCGCACAGCCAAACAAGCCTTTTTACACGGCTAATTGACTTTTTATGCAGCAATTTGCTGCCCAGGGAGAGGGAGCAATTGCCCATTTCACTCGGTGCTTTTAAATGTCATATACCTTAAAATCAACTCATAAGACATTTTGGGAGCTACAAGCCTGGTCCAGTGCATTGGGCACAGTATATATATATATATATATATATATATATATATATATATATATATATATATATATATATATATCTGTATATATAGTTAGATATAGATATATATCTATATCTATCTATCTATCTATCTATCTATCTATCTATCTATCTATCTATCTATCTATCTATATATCTTTATCTTTCTATCTATCTATCTATCTATCTATCTATCTATCTATCTATCATCTATCTATATACATATATATATATATATATATATATATATATATATATATATATATATATATATATATATATATACACATTTTTTTTCCTACATGGCTCATCGAAGCCTATTGCTGCAAACTTGGTTCAATAATGCCAAGCAATAAGCAATAGGCTGTTACCTAGGCCTTGCCCTGCACATTGTACACAATATATATGTTTATTTTTTTTGTATATATTTTTTAATTGTTCCTAAATTTTCTTGGAGTCTATTGCTACAGCCCTGGGCCATGAATACCATGCAATAATTCCTGGCTGCTATTTAACCAGGCCTGACTCTCATAAACAGGGTTTAAAATATGATCTGGAAACACAAACAGCCCTCATTCATTTGCATAGCACTAAAGATGACATACGTAGAAAAGGTACAACTGATAGATCAAAGCAACCTGACAGGCTGATTGACCAGACTTAAATCCTACGTGTGACTTGTTTTTCTTTTTTTTCCTCGAGTACAAAGGAACAATTCAGTTTGTGGTTGCTTATTAGGATTCACTGGTGATACAATTTCCATATCGATCTATAGGCTATAGAGTTTATCCAAATCACTCAGCAAATAAACTATTATATATATATATATATATATGTATATATATATATATATATATATATATATATATATATATATATATATATATATATATATATATATATATATATATGTGTGTAAATATATATATATATATATATATATATATATATATATTACATTATATTGGGGGGGGGGGGTTGCTGAGTCCATGGATGCAGAAATGAAAACTAACGTGCCTTTTTCTGCTGATATTTATAATTATTTAATTGTGAATAAAGGAGTAGCTAGGTATTAGGATAGGGGTTAAGGAGTTTTGTTATGTAATTTTTGGGCCTAGAAAATGTAGATATATATGTGTACATGTATATAATTAGCAATCTGTCTATGCATGGATAGAGGTGACTGTTATTAATTGAATCCATTTTATTCTCAGTGAACTCATTGCTTTATAGTCGGTAGGATACATCTAAATCTATTTAGCTTAGTAATGTTTATGCTTGTTTGTACAGATGCATATACACAATACATACACTATCTATCTATCTATCTATCTATCTGTCTGTCTGTCTGTCTGTCTGTCTGTCTGTCTGTCTGTCTGTCTGTCTATCTATCTATCTATCTATCTATCTATCTATTTATCTATCTATATAGCTTTTTATCTAACTATTGATCTATCATCCCTATGTTATGTATGTAGTAATTAATTTATATTATTAATATAGATAGATAGATAGTGAGATATATGGATAGATAGATAGCTATAATGTGTAATATATATATATATATATATATATATATATATATATATATATATATATATATATATATATGATGTCAGTAAATGTAAACAAAACATTATTATTTCCAAAATGGCAAGGCCTGTCAGTGTTGCAGTACTGTACTGGCTATATATATATATATATATATATATATATATATATATATATATATATATATATATATATATATATATATATATATATATATATATTATTATACTATATATAACAACTATATGTATACACACATAGATATCTAGATATAGATATGTATATCTATGAAGATTTAGATATGTATATTTATAAAGATATATATATATATATATAAAATAGCATATGGTTTTCATAATGTTTATATACAAACACAAATAGATATATAAATGTATTATATATATATATAACATCTCTATATAGATTGGGGTGCTATTGTTCTAATCTTCTAGTCTATATGTACTAACAATCTGCGGATGTCATCATTCAGCCTCTGGCTACAAAAAGCTTCCAGCAAACCCAGTCCTTGGCCCAGTCCTTCCCCTCCTTCCCAACAACAACTGACTTGTCATTCTGGACCAGCAAGTCATAAATCAAAACCACATTTTCAGACTGGTCCCCCCCCCCCCTTGTACCGCTCAGCGCTATAAACAAAATATGAGCGACACAATCCCCCATAGCTGCGCAGCCCGACAGCAACCTGGAGCGAATAAATCTAAAAAAAAATCGAATTCGCAGCTAATTCTGTATAAAAAAAAAAAGTCCATAAATCTGGTTGAAATGTTACTGCAAATGTAATCAGAGAGAAGGGATGGAGCTGCAATGTGACCTTCCAGTTTCCCTTTGGAGGATGGGTGCTCGGTGCAGTCTACATCCAACTGCTACTAGGAGACATATTAGAGACAAATGACATTGTTGCAAAAAATAGCAGCCGGCAAATAATATCATTTGCTGAATAATCCCATTCTGAGGCGTAATGGAGGCACAGGTGGTTATACACAGTCGGTGGGAAGAAAAGATTGTGCTGGGCAGATTTCAGCTGGGTCTGGGCAGGCAGGAGCTGAAGGGGTCCTGGTGCTTTGGGGGGTCGTGGTGCTTGTAGAGGGGTGATGTGTGTTTCCAAGAGGCTGCAGGGGTCATGGTGTTTGGAGAGGGCGATGGGTGTTTGGAAGAGGCTGCAGGGGCCATGGTGTTTGGAGAGGGGTGGTGGGTGTTTTTGAAATGGGTGCAGGGGTCATGGTTCTTGAAGAGAGGTGATGGGTGTTTGGAAGGGGGTGCAGGGGTCATGGTGTTTGGAGAGGGGTGAAGGGTGTATGGAAGAGGGTGCAGGGGTCATGGTGTTTTATAGAGGGGTGATGGGTGATTGGAAGAGGGTGCAGGGGTCATGGTGTTTGGATAGAGGTGGTGGGTGTTTGGAAATGGGTGCAGGGGTCATGGTGCTTGCAGAGGGTGATGGGTGTTTGGAAGAGGGTGCAGGGGTCATGGTGTTTGGAGAGGGGTGAAGAGTGTATGGAAATGGGTGCAGGGGTCATGGTGCTTGCAGAGGGTGATGGGTGTTTGGAAGAGGGTGCAGGGGTCATGGTGTTTGGAGAGGGGTTGGGGGGATTGGAAATGGGTGCAGGGGTCATGGTGCTTGCAGAGGGTGATGGGTGTTTGGAAGAGGGTGCAGGGGTCATGGTGTTTGGATAGGGGTGGTGGGTATTTGGAAATGGATGCAGGGGTCATGGTGCTTGCAGTGGGGTGATGGGTGTTTGGAAGAGGGTGTAGGGGTCATGGTGTTTGGAGAGAGGTGGTGGGTGTTTGGAAATGGGTGCAGGGTCACGGGGCTCGCAGAGGGTGCTTGGTGCTTGGAATAGGTTAAAGGAGTCCCACTACTTGGACAGAAATACTGGCTGTTTGGAAGAGGCTACAGGGGGTCACAGTTGCTTAGAAAGGGGTGCTGGGTGTCTGGGAGAAGGTACAGGCAGTAATGTGCAGAATGGAGATGGGGGGAACAAATCGGCTTCCTCTATCTTTTATTCTTGCAGCGAATATTCAAGATGTGCAATACAAAAAAGAAAACAAAAAGAAAAAGAAAAACAAGTAGATTAATTGGGGTTGAGCGTGTATAGGGAACAGCTATGGGGAGTGCAGTGGGGTGAATGCAATAATGTACAGCAGGGTGCAAGGTGAGGGCAGGGTCGGGTTTGTAGGGCGCTAATTAACGGTAATGGGGCGCAGGGTACTGGATGAGCCCTGTGGGGTGCAAGAAGCTGGGTGAATTCAGTGGGGCGAACGGTGTAGTAAAGCGCAGGTTGGGTGCAGTATTGTGGGTACAGTGGGGAGCAGTGAATGTAGTGAGGTGTAGGGGGCTGGTTGAATTAATTCGGGTGCAGGGTGAGCGTAGGGTCGATGGAGTAGGTTGCAGGGTGCAGTAGGTTGCAGGGTCGGTGTAGTAGGTTGCAGGGTGGAGTAGGTTGCAGGGTCGGTGTAGTAGGTTGCAGGGTGGAGTAGGTTGCAGGGTCGGTGGATTAGGTGGCAGGGTCGGTGGAGTGGGGTGCATGGTGTAGGGTCGGTGGAGTAGGGTGCAGGGTCGGTGGAGTAGGGTGCAGAGTCGGTGGAGCAATGTGCCGGGTCGGTGGAGTAGGGTGCAGAGTCGGTGGAGTAGGGTGCAGGGTCGATGGAGTGGGGTGCAGAGTCGGTGAAATAGGGTGCAGAGTCGCTGGAGTAGGGTGCAGGGTCGGTTGAGTAGGGTGCAGGGTCGATGAAGTAGGGTGCAGGGTCGGTGGAGTAGGGTGCAGGGTCGATGGAGTGGGGTGCAGAGTCGGTGAAATAGGGTGCAGAGTCGCTGGAGTAGGGTGCAGGGTCGGTTGAGTAGGGTGCAGGGTCGATGAAGTAGGGTGCAGGGTCGGTTGAGCAGGGTGCAGGGTCGGTGGATTAGGGTGCAGGGTCGGTGCAGTAGGGTCGGTAGAGTAGTCGGGTGTGCGAAGGGCAGACAAAGCAGCTGCAGATCTCAGGCAGGGCGCAGCAGTCGCCGCTCCCCCCTCCGTCTCTTTCTCTGTCTCTCTCACCTGGTTCCTCTGCTCGGGTCTGGGTGGCCGTGCTGCTGGAACTGCTGCTGTTGTAGGACTGCAGGTAGGGACTGTGCTGGCTCATGTACGGATAGGCGGCCAGGGAGCGGCCGTACTGGGAGTTGGTGCCCGGGTAGGACGAGCTGTCGTGCTGGTGATGGTGGTGGTGGTGAGGGTGGGAGCCGGAGTGCAGGCAGTGCAGCGGGTAGTGGCTGGCAGCCATAGCCGGAGAGCTCTGCTGGGAGTGGGAGGACTGCTGACCAAACTCCATAAAGGCAGACTTGGACGAGTCCTGAGCTTCCAAGCCGTCAGCCATCGTAGTCATGGTCATCATCAAACTTTGTGATTGAGAGCAATCAACCCCCTCCCACCCCTCTGAGGCCACCTACCCTATACTTAGTGTAATCCCCCCTTCCTTCCTCACTACTGACAGGCCTGCATGGAGGAGCCCTGCTGCTGCCTGCTGCTGCTGCTCCTCTTCTTCTTTTTTCTTCTTCCCTCTATTCTATTCTATTCTATATTTTTTTTTCTCGTTTGCCTTGCTTGTGTTATTATTTTATCCCCCCCTATTTCTCATTGTTTGGATTGTGCAGTCGGTGCAGAGATTTAAAGGTGGAATCTGTTAAAGTTCAGCTCCTGCTTTTAGACTTAGACTGAGTCGAATGGTTTGTCTCCAAAGGGCAGCGCCTCCCGATTGGTCATTGAACCCCTGACGTCACAATCCCTCTGCTTCTACTGGCGTTTGTTCCTGAGCCCACCTTTCAGAGACTCAGCTCCCAGTCAAGGCTCCCCTTACACACTGCACTCATAATAATAACAATAATAATAATCATGTAATAAAAATAATAATACTATTATGTAGCAACCATTTACATGCATACAGACTAATATAAAGAAGATTAAAAATATTTAATATCATTTGGGATTTGCCAAATTAAATTATAATACATATATGAAGATATATCTAATTATCTATACATATATTGATATATCTATCTATATATATATGTATGTGTGTGTATATATATTTATATATATATATATATATATATATATATATAGATAGATAGATAGATAGATAGATAGATAGATAGATAGATAGATAGATATAGATATTTCGATGTATAAAATAATTTGGGATATATATTTAACTTATTTAAATATTTTTAGCTATTTGTGCAAATTGTGGTTGCTAACTGATTAATTATTTTTTTGTTGTTCAAAATAGCATGTGAGGAAATGTTTTATTTACATTTACTGACGATATATATATTTCTATATATATCTATATATATAGATATATATATATATCTATATATATAGAGATATATATATATATATAGATATATATTTATATATATATATATATATATATACATAGTTTGTCAGTAAATGCATATACGACATCTCCACTTCCTAAATGGCTTGGCCTATCAGCAGTGAGGAAATGTTTTATATACATTTACTGACTATATATATATATATATATATATATATATAGTCAGTAAATGTAAACAAAACATTTTTTTTTTCCAAAATGGCAAGGCCTGTCAGTGTTGCATTACTGTACTGGCTATATATATGTATATATATATATATATATATATATATATATATATATATATATATATATATATATATATATATATATATAATTTTTGAATTTATATTTTGAGATTGTTAATATATATATATAATTTGTATAAAACATTTCCTCGCTGCTGATAGGCCAGTCCATTTTGAACAACCACAACAACAGCAACACATTTTTTTGCATTAACCAATTAGTAGCCGCCAAAATTATAGAAATGGGCCATATGACTTTAATGAGGCACAATTAGTAGCCGCCATTTACACTAATAACTAAAAATATTTAAATTATTAAAAAAAATAAAACGTCCTTGCCTAGGCTTACGTTGGAAAACTGTGTACCCAAAACACTATTCATTATAATTAGGTGACTTGATTAAAAAATAAAAAAATAAAATACATTAACCAATTATAGCAGCCACTATTTGAACCAATAACCAGGGATCTAATCTTGCCTGGAAGTCTAGGCTTCGCATATTTGGCACATTTTTGTAACACACTATTCATTATTATCAGGTATTTTTTTTTAATACATTAGCCAGTTAGCAGCCACTATTTGTTAAAAAATAGATCTCCATCCAAGCACTGCCTAGAAGGCCAAGCTTTGCAACCTTTGCTAACGTTGGCAAATATCGGTGCAAAAATAAAAACACCAATCAAGTGATCTGAAAAAAAGACATTAAAAAAAATGAACAGCCACCATTCACACCAATACCCAAAAATATATATAAAAAAGACATTCATCCAAGTCCTGCCTACAAGATTAGGCGTTGCAAAATTTTGCTAACGTTGGCAAATTTTGCTGCAAAAAAAAAAAAACTATTAATAGCGATCAGCTGACCTGATTAAAAAATATATTAACCAATTAGCAGCCACCCCTTGGCATCTATACCCAAATAAATAAACAGCACTGTCTGAGCTGTCAGACTTGGCAACTTTTGGTGCATCTTTCTTTTCTTTTCTTTTTTTTTTTTCACGCCAATAAAATAAGCCAACATGAATAGTAATCAGGAGACTAGATCTAGGGATTCACTGACAGATCTGCTGTGTTCAAAGAGAACAGGAGCTGCTAGTCAGCTTGTAATGTCATTCAATGTATGCAAATGATGTATATGTGGTTAGTGGTTTTTGGAGGATTTATGATTATTGTAGGCTGTGCACTGTGAAAGAGGGGGGACAAAAAATAAAGGAAAAAGATTCCTCATCTGTATGGCAGTCCCAATATATTTGACTTTATTGTCAACATTGTTTTAATGACGAATATAGAGCCTCTTGCACAGGTATTTTTTTTTTGCACAGGCAGGGAGAGCAATTAGACGTTAATCAGGAATACACATACACACACACATACACACACAAAAAATATCTTTCCCATGATTAACTGCAGTACTTTGTTCAAATTGCTACTATAAAATTCAGAACAATTTGCTTGTAATGATTATGGACTGGGTTTATTTTGGGAGGTGGATAAAAAGTGGATATAGCATAAATTATCCCCTAATTATACACCACTGTCGCCTCAATTATCCTCTTATCAAAACGGTTGTCTAACTGCAGCATTTTGTTTCACTTTTTCTTTCCTTTTTTTTTTTTTTTATAAAAAGAATCCCATACCTTATTATTATTAATCCACTTATTATTTGCAAGGGGGTTTTATATGGGAAGATCTGCTGCGCCGGTCCCCAGTCGGCTGCCTAGATGGACTGGAGGCGAGACACCAAAGGTTCCCCCAGCGACAAGGGACTGAGCTATGTGTGGGCCCCCCCCCAAATCTCAGGGCTACTCCGGGGGCCCCAGGCTAATGGACTCCGCCGGGAGTGGCAGGCAAAGGGCTAGCTGTGGGTGAACGGAGGGCAGAAGGATCAACGCAGGAACAACGAGAATGTCCACCGGATCCATAGAGAATGTGAAGTGTGGATTTAGGATTTGTATAGGATTTGACTTTTTACAAATCTATATATATTTATTTTTATTTATTTTTTCATGTCTAAACTGTATAGGCATGTGCATCTGTATCACAGAGGGGTAAGGTGTGTGACTTTATTGCTGCTTAGAATTTACTGTTATAATTGCGAAATGTGTGATATATGTGGCGAAATTGTGCGAAAAATTCACATATTTATGTCTGTGCTTATATAGAATCACTGATATCGAGAATAAGGGCCTGTCTATATCTATCTATAATAAATAGTGTATTATTCTATAACAATTTTCTATATTATCCTGGAACAAATTACATAGGTGTCTATCTTTCCTTAATTAGGGATTTATCATTACAGCTCTAATATTACATATACATATTGTAAACATTATCATCATATCTATCTATAATAATAATAATAATAATAAATAGTTTATTATTATATTACTATTTTCTTCTGGAACAAATTACATAGGTGTCTATATTTCCATAATTAGGAATTTACATTACAGCTCTATCATTACATATATTAAACATTATCATGATATCTATCTATCTATCTATCTATCTATCTATCTATCTATCTATCTATCTATCTCTCTATCCATCTATCATAAATAGTGTATTATTCTATTACTATTTTCTATTTTCTTCTGGAACAAATTGCATAGGTGTCTATCCTTCCATAATTAAGAGTTTAAATTGCAGCTCTATCATCACATATGCATATATATATATATATATATATATATATATATATATATATATATATATATATATTACACATTATAATGATATCTACCTATCTA
>CM056053.1:2315604-2350604 GCA_029574335.1 Rana kukunoris | reverse complement strand
AGCAGTGAACAGCGGTGATCCCAGGGATCACCACTGATCACAGCCCATAAACAGTTTATGAAACAGAGATAATCGGGGGGGGAGAAGTGTTTGAATTTGTTCTCCCGCCAATTATCTCTACACACAGTGAAGTCTCATAGACTGACACAGAAACGGCCAGTTTATGAAGCTGTGATCTGAGAGCTTCACTGGTGATCTGTGTCAGAATTCACACTCCCCGATTCACCATCTCAGAGGTGGTGAAGCAGGGAGTGAAGAGCGAATCCCGGGGGTTCTGAGGAGGAAGGAGGAAGATTTTTAACTTCCTTCTACCTCGTTCTGACCCCCCAACACTGTAACCATGTCCCCCTGTAATATTTATGTGTATACATATATATACATACATATATATAATGTGTACATGTTCATATATATAATGTGTGTGCATAGACATGTATATATATAGTGTGTGTGTGTATACATATATATATTATGTAGGGGGACTCGTTATTTTAAATGCAATAACCACGCCGTCTGTCAGTGTATAATTTATCACTGCTCAATAAACTGACATCTCTGTATTTCTGTGAATTTCTGGTACTGTAATCTCGTGAAGTCTCACGAGATTCCAGTATCAGGGGCCGTTCTCCACTGTTTGAAGCGTTGGAAGATCACTTCACTCCTCCAAGGGTGAGGCGATCTTCTCCGCTTCGTAAACCGGCACACAGAGGAGAAAAATCTCCTCCGTGAATGCCGGAGAACGAAGCAGTGAATAGATTTCACTGCTTCATAAAAGGACACCTCTGTCTATATATTCCTTTCTTTTCCTTTCCTTTCCTTTCCTTTCCTTTCCTTTCCTTTCCTTTCCTTTCCTTTCCTATCATTTTATTTCCTCTCCTCCCCTCCCCTCCCCTCTCCTCTCCTCTCCTCTCCTCTCCTCTCCTCTCTCAATCTTTCTCACCCCCAGAGGAGGCTGGTGCATTTTTTTCTGCTCGCTCGCCCACTCCTCCACCTGCACTTACTTCACTGCACTTACTTCATCCAGGTGGCGGGTGGCTTCTCCTCCAGGCCAATCCGTTTGCTTTTTCTCCCGGCCAATCTGGTCTTAGAAACCACTTCCTGTCCCGATTGGCTGGGAAGAGAAGAAGGAAGACAATAGTAAATGTTGATTTGCTAATGTTACTAGTGGGTGGGCTAGGAGGGAGCAGTGCCCTGCGCCCCTAGCCCAAACTTTTTGAAGCCAATTAGAGCCTCAGTCTCTATTCATGTGCTTCAAGAAAAAAAACTCATAGAAATCCATGCGTCAGGCACCCCGCATTAAGATTAGGGTCCCGTGCATGGAGATCAGAGTACCAGCTGCCACTGCTCTCTCCCCTTCTTTGACCTTTTCCCCCTTTTCTCTCTTCACTCTCTCCCTTTCCTCTCCGTTCTCATTCCCCTTTTCCTTCTGTCTCCTCTCTCTTTTCTCTCTGTCTTCCTCCTACTTAAATATGGGAAAGGTAAATGTCACATTTACCATGTCATACAATATTCCCCCCTCCCTCACCCCCAAAAAAATTACATTTGTGAGCGAAGATTCTCAATTTCTTAGTGAATCAGCCCATCCACCCCCCCCCCACACTGTCACTCTCTCTCTCCCGATCTTGTTCTCTCTCCTTCTCGTTTCAAATACCATAAGAGGGGGGGGGGGGGGCATATTACATTTCCACTGACTTACAACATTTTACCAATTCCTGGACATCAGAGAAAAAATCTGCACAAAAAAAGTATACTTTTGCATTGGGACAGCTCTAGAAAAGAATTTGGAATGATTGGTATGGTCTTTGTAAAAGAGAAAAAAGGGAAAGAGAAAAAGTGAAATATTTTTGTTAATGTTTCTTACATATAGCAAAATTACATACAATGTAATACATCCTCAGGACATAATAGTGTAAATGTATTCATGATTTGTATAATATGGACCTATAAAAAAATGAGGCCCCCCATTGACTTGCTTCTCCAACTCTTTATAGAAGCTGAAGTTTCCTCCTCCATCTGGCAATGCATGTTGGGACTTTTAGTTGGAGATCCAGGTTACACATAGCTGAATCAATTGTCACAAAGCATCTGAGCTCACAAGTTATCCTTGCAAAAAAAAAAAAAAAAAAAAAGGAATTATTTTGGGAAGTCTTGGAACACACAGCGACAGGAAAGGAGGCCTATTTTTAGCCCACCATCCTCCTCCGATGCCCCCAGCACCCCTTCCACCATCCAAGACAAATGATGCCATTTAATTTGTGAGTCTACACCACATTTATACACAACTAATCTTTCCTCCCCTTCCATATTGACCCCGGAGGAGGCCTTAATGTTTCCTGCTTGTGCAATGACAGACAGGATGTACAATGCACATGGTCTGCCTTTCTGCAATATCCTAAGTAAATGATGTTTACCCATTTAATTACTTTTATTTTTTTCCCCCTCTATTTTTTATTTTCTGGTTTCTAGCCACTGAAACCTATACAGATGTAGTGCCGTTTGGATGTCGCTTATCGCTATGTGCGAAGTTCATCAGGAGATAAAATAAGTGTTAAAAGTATTTATTTCTTCTATTACCAACTGATAATTATCATTATTATTATAATAAATAATAAGAACAATGAAAATAACAATAATAATAATAACAACAACAATGAAAATAACAATAATAATAACAACAACAACAATGAAAATAATACAAATAAAAAAACATAATAATAATACAACCAATAATAACAATAACACAGCTTCAAAGGTTCTTGTAATTTATGTCCAAATGTTAAATTTCATTATTGTTTGTTTTCCGAATTATTACATTCAATTTACTGCTTACTTTAACCACTTCAGCCCCGGAGGATTTGGCTGCCCAATGACCGGGGCCTTTTTTGCGATTCGGCACTGCGCCGCTTTAACTGACAATTGCGCGGTTGTGCGACATGGCACCCAAACAAAATTGACGTCCTTTCCCCCCCACAAATAGAGCTTTCTTTTGGTGGTATTTGATCACCTTTGCGGTTTTTATTTTTTGCGCTATAAACAAAAAAAAAGCGACAATTTTGAAAAAAAAAAAGCAATATTTTTTTCTTTTAGCTATAGTAATATCTCAGGCCTAGTACACACGACCGAGGAACTCGTCGTACGAGACACATCGTTTTCCTCGACGATTTCCTTGTTAGGCTTGTTAAGAAACTCAACAAGCTTGCTTTGCGTACAACACACTGTCAAGACCAAATCTCGTCGTTCTCAAACTCGGTGACTTCAACACATACCATGGCGGGGGAAGTTCGATTCCACTGGCACAACCCTTGGGGCTGCTTTTGCTAATCTCATGTTACTGCGTGTTAGGTAAAAGTTTGGTGAGAGACGATTTGCACTTTTCAGTCTCCATTACAAATACAACTTTTACCGAAGGTGCGCGGGTTTCTAAGCATACACACCAACGTGTTTCTCGTTGGAACACGACGACTCCCGTCGAGGAAAAAGAGAACTTGCTCTCTTTTTTCCTCCTCGAGTTCCTCGACAGTTTTTCGATGAAAAGCATACACACGACCGTTTTCCTCGGCAAAAAGCTCCCCCTACCCTGCCCTGAAATTTTCGAGTGAGGACACTACTTCTGAGGGCCTGGGGGGGGGGGGGGGGGGGAATGGATTCCCTTAATTTACTTAGATTTCCTCTTACTTCCTGGTTCCCCCTAGAGCAGGAAGTGAAGGGAAATCTTCGCAATGGGACAGGGATGGTAAAAGTGTTGCCTATAGTTCTACTTTATGGTGCAGCAGAAACATATAGCATAGTGAAGAAAGGTTTGTGGTCCAGGATGACAAAACAGTCAAAATTGGAAGCGCCCCTCCCACTACAGTTGCGGAATGCCGGCCGCCCGCATACCAGAAGCAGCGCGGCCGCTTTATAGGGGCGCTAGACTAATTTTCCTAACAGTGTAGCACAAGCCGGCGGGGTCTCTTTTCATGCTGCTCCCCTGCAAAGTGCTGCCCTAGACCTGGGCCTTGTTGGCCTAGGCCAGGATACAGCTCTGTGGCCTAAGAGCCCTTTCACACTGAAGCGTTTTTACAGCGTTTTAGCGGTAGATATAGCGCTATTAAAACGCTCATAAAATGCTCTCCATGCATCTCAATGGACCCTTTTACACTGAGTCCTGCAAGCAGCATCTTTGGAGCAGCTTTTGGGCGCTGAAAAAAAACGCTCCAAAAACGCCCCTCCATTGAAATGAATTGAAAGCGCTGTAAAAACGCCTTACCCTTTCACACTGAGGCACTTCAAAAATGCCCTAAAACATTAGGGTCTTAGTGGTGCTTTACCAGCACATTGGGATTGCAGATGAGGCTTCGCTTGAATAACGCTCGAATAACGCTTGAAAAACGCTCCAATAATGCTCGAAAAACGCTTGAATAACGCTTGAATAACGCTCAAAAAACGCCCCTGTGTGAAAGGGGCCTAAAACATTTTTTTTCCCCCTCAGTTTAGGTCGATACGCATTGTTCTACATATTTGTGGTAAAAAAAATTGCAATAGGCGTTTATTGATTGGTTTGCACAAAAATTATAGCGTATAGGGGATAGTTTTATGGCATTTTTTTCACTAGTAATGGCGGCAATCTGCGATTTTTATCGTGACTGCGACATTATGGCGGACACATGGACACTTTTGATGGTATTTTGGGACTATTGTTTTTTATACAGGGAACAGAGCTATAAAAATACACTGATTACTGTGTAAATTACACTGGCAGGGAAGGGGTTTGCCGGGGGGGAGGGGGGGGGGTGTGCGCGCAGTGCCGCCTCTTAATAGGGGACGGGTACGTCCTTTTGCGCAGCCGCGCCATTCTGCCAACGTAAATAGTCGTGCAGTGGTCGGCAAGCGGTTAAAGTGCATGTAACCCCCATTAATAAATATCTTCTATTAGGTCCACTTTGATCTGTTTAGTATACCATTGAAATTATTTTGTTCTAAGTGTTGAGTAAGTGCAAAGTTGATCCTGCCGGAAATCCAAGCCCATAACTTCCTGAGCTCTCTGCTCGTGCTGCATAGTTATCAGTTAAATTGTTCCCAGCTATGAGCAGTACAGCCTCCATTTCCCCTTTCATTAGGGAGAAGAGGAGAAGGGGAGGTTTATCGCAATCCACCTCTTGGGAGACAACGCACATCCTCCATAGATACAGTGATTAAGTGTTGTCACCCTTGGACAGAAAGTATGTCAGTGGCAGGATCACTAGGTGAAATTAAGGCGAAAAAAAAGCCTAAAAAATGAATGAGAGACGATTCACGCTTTTCAATCTGTTACAGCGTGACGAATGTGCTATCTCCATTACAAACGCTACTTTTACCAAAGGTGTGCTCCCGTCTCATACTTTATTCTGAGCATGCGCGGGTTTCTAAGCATACACACGAAACAGGACAAGGAAATTGAGACTCCCGACAAATAAAAAGAGAACTTGTTCTCTTTTTTTTCTCGTCGAGATCCACTACGAAAAACATGCACACGACCATATTTCTTGATTTTTTTTTGGGATCCAAACCAAGGGCCCCAGTGATGCAAGGCAGAAGTGCTAACCACTAAACCACAGGTCTCCAAACTTTCTAAACAAAAGGCCAGTTTACTGTCCTACAGACTTAAGGGGGGCCAAGCTGTGGGCATTGGGAGTAGAAAAGGTCCTGACATCAGTGGGGAATAAACAAACTTTGGTGTGCGTGGGAGGAATAGCACCTTATTGTTGGTTTCAAAGGGAGGAATAGTGCCTCATTGTTGGTGTCATTAAGAGGAATTGCGGCCCATTTTTTGTGTCATTGGGAGGAATTGCGGCCCATTTTTGGTGTCATTGGGTCCCATTTTTGCTGTCATTGGGAGGAATTGCTCCCCATTTTTGTTGGTGTCATTGGGAAGAATTGTGCCCCATTTTTGGTTTGTGCCCCATTTTTGGTGTCTTTAGGAGGAATTGCGCTCCATTTTTGGTGTCATTAGGTCCAATTTTTGGTGTCATTGGGAGGAATTGCTCCCCATTTATGGTGTCTTTGGGAGGAATTGCGCTCCTTTTTGGTGTCATTGGGTCCCATTTTTGGTGTCGTTGGGATGAATTGCTCCCCATTTTTTGGTGTCATTGGGAATAATTGTGCCCCATTTTTGGTGTCATTTGGAGGAATTGCGCTCCATTTTTGGTGTCATTAGGTCCAAATTTTGGTGTCATTGGGAGGAATTGCGTGCCATTTATGGTGTCATTGAGAGGAACTGCGCTCCATTTATGGTGTCATTGGGTCCCATTTTTGGTGTCGTTGGGATGAATTGCTCCCCATTTTTTTGGTGTCATTGGGAAGAATTGTGCCCCATTTTTGGTGTCATTTGGAGGAATTGCGCTCCATTTTTGGTGTCATTAGGTCCAAATTGTGGTGTCATTGGGAGGAATTGCGTGCCATTTATGGTGTCATTGGGAGGAATTGTGCTCCATTTTTGGTTTCATTGGGTCCCATTTTTGGTGTCCTTGGGAGGAATTGCGCGCAATTTACGGTGTTATTGGGAGGTATTATACCCCTTCATTGTGGTTAGTGTAGGGGGGGGGATTATGCCCCATTGTTGGTATTAGTGGATGCACATAGTGCCCAAAGGCAGGGTCATCTTAATAGCATCATGGGCCCCTGGGCAAAGTAATGTTCTGGGGCCCTTACAATGATGACAGTGCAGGAAAACAGACATCAAGTAGGTGGGAGGCAGACTGCTTCCCCTGTGTATCTATTACTCTCAGTACCATCATGGGGCCCCCAATTTCGGGGCAGAGCGGGCTCAAGGACCAGCTGCTTTGGGGGAAAGTGCAGGGGCCCCCCATGCAGCTGGGGCCCCTGGGCAGTGCCCAGGTTTGCCCTCTCATTAAGACAACCCAGCCCAAAGGGCCAGATAAACGCAAGCAAAGGACCCCGGGCCACTGAACCACCACCGGGGTTGATTTACTAAAACTGGGGTGTGCAAAATCTAGTGCGGCTGTTCATGGTAGCCAATCAGCTTCTAACTTCAGCTTCTTCAATTAAGCTTTGAATAAAAATAAATAAAAACAGGAAGCTTTTTTAGTAAATCAGTCCCATTGTGTGTGAAAAAAGTACATAACCCGCAAAAGGAAACTATAAAACATCTAAGGACTGGTAAGCTGCAATCCATGGCATTGTTGTTCTTGGGCTTACATAGCGCAGACTCCATGCAGCCCCTATTGATCCGCTAACCCTGGCAGGTCACACAGACTGTCTTCACATAGAGAATGGGAAGTGTGTATTGAATTGTAGATCAGGTCTCACTGTTATTAAGTCATAATGGGATATACAGGTAGACGCTGGGATCGGTGGCTGGCTGTCCGCTCTGAGAACAGGTAAAGGAACTGGGTGCAATCATTACAGACAAGCAGGCGTCAGGAGCTGGAGCTGAGTCTATTGAAGGCACACTTTCCCACTCCCCTCTAATTGAAGGCATTGACTACCTGCTGGATTATTACACAACAGCCATAAACATCTACAGGGACTTCCACTCTGTCTATGAGAAATGAGGCCGATTTACTAAGAAAGTAGAGAATGTTTATTGAGCAAGGCGACGGACGCTGCCGGCACTTCAATTATCCAACCCTGAGCACGGCCGGGTCCACTTTATAAAATATCTCCGCACACAATTGGGTAATCGAAGGGAAGCTTTGCATTTTGTTTTTTTTACTAAAGGAATATTCTTTACTCCTTTAGTAGAGCAACCTTATTGAAAAAGTTAAAGTCATTGTAAAGTCTCGTTTTTTTTTTAACCACTTAAGACCCGGACCAAGACGCTGGCAAATGACCCAAGGGGTTTTTGCGATTCGGCACTGCGTCGCTTTAACAGACAATTGCACGGTCGTGCGACGTGGCTCCCAAACAAAATTCGCGTCCTTTTTTTCCCACAAATAGAGCTTTCTTTTGGTGGTATTTGATCGCCTCTGCGATTTTTATTTTTTGCGCTATATACAAAAATAGAGCGACATTTTTGAAAAAAAATCAATATTTTTTACTTTTTGTTATAATAAAAAACCAATAAACTAAATTTTAGTCAAACATTTAGGCCAAAATTTATTTAGCCACATGTCTTTAGTAAAAAAAAAATCGCATTAAAAAAAAATGAGCTACCTAGCGGGAACAGCGACACTAATACAGCGATCAGAAAAATGATCGCTTAGTGATGCTGGCAATAGGGAGTGAAAGGGTTAACTAGGGCAGTGATCAAGGGGTTAAAACTTTATTGGGGGGGGTGGGGGGGCTACCCTGACACTAACACTGACTGACTGTCACACTGACACTAAATACAGTAATCATACATGTATGATTACTGCATTCAGTGACACTGTGACAGGGAGGAGGGGGGGGGGGGGCGATCGCGGGGGTTAAATGTGTTTGTGTCTGTGTGTAAGTGTGCTGTTAGTGCAGACTTACTTGTAGTGTTGTGATCTCTCCTCAGCGGCGCTTGAAACAAACGCCGAGGGAGAGATCACGTCGCTTCCTCCTTCCTGTGTTTACACAGGAGGAGGAAGTGACAGGGCGGGCGGGCGCGCGCATTGGCTGGGAGCGATCCGGAGGGGGCGGGTGAAAACGGATAGCCGCCCCCACTTGTCGGATCGCTCCTGCAGCCGCGCGGACCGCCGCATGTACGGGGGGGGGTCCTGATCGGACCCCCGATCCCCCCCAAGGCACCAACGTATATATACGTTGATGTGCCTGTCGGTGCCATTCTGCCGACGTAAATGTACATGCGGCGGTCCTTAAGTGGTTAATAAAAAAAATAACAAAGATGTCATACTTACCTGTTCTGTGTAATGGTTTTGCACAGAGCAGCCCCAATCCTCCTCTTCTGGGGTCCCTCTTTGGTGCTCCTGGCTCCTCCCTCCTGGTGAGTGCCCCCACAGCAAGCAGCTTGCTATAGGGGCACCTGAGCCGAGTCACAGCTCACTGTGTCCATTCTGACATGGCCCCGCCCCCTCTCTCCTCATTGGCTCACTGAATTTGATTGACAGGAGTGGGAGCCAATGGCGCATCGCTGTCGTCTCAGCCAATGAAGAGGAAGCGACTCGTCCAGCCGAAACACGCCTGCAACATCGCTGAATAGAGATGGGTTCAGGTAAGTATTAGGGGTGCTGAGCACAGAAGGGTTTTTATCTTAATGCATAGAATGCATTAAGATAAAAACCTTCTGACTTTACAACCACTTTAAGTATACAGTATAATAAAGTCCCAAGACCCAAGCTTTGTCTCTCTCTTTTCTTCTTTTATCACTTTAAGTATACATTAAAGGGATTGTAAAGGATTTTTTTTTTTTTTTAAATAAAAATAACAAACATTCCTATAATTACCTGCTCTGTAGAAGAGTTTTGCACAGAGCAGCCCCGATCCTCCTCTTCTGGGGTGCCCCGTCAGTGCTGGTACTTTGACAAAAAATTCTTAAATGCCAGACAGTCCTGTTTCTGATAAAAGTGGTCTTTGTGGTGGATTCCCTGCAAGATCACTTTAAAAAGGGGGCGGGAGAAGGCCCCTCTTCCCTCCGCTCTGTGGTCAATGGCTCGACGGCTCCAGTAAGCAGTGGAGCTGATTGGGTCCTATCCCCCTCTGAGACATGGAGTCAAGTGAGGGAAAGATGGCCCCCACTTGGCTCCATAACATTGGATGATGGAAGCGATCAATGGTCTTAAAGGGGAGTTAGAAAAAAATATAGAATTTTTATTTATTTATATTTTTTTTTGTTGCATTTTAGTGTAAATATGAGATGTGAGGTCTTTTTGACCCCCGGATCTCATATTTAAGAGGACCTGTCATGCTTTTTTCTATTACAAGGGATGTTTACATTTAACCTCCCTGGCGGTGCGATTCTTTCAGATTTTAGGTGCTGAAAGCGGTACCATTATTTGCAAGGGAATTTGGCGTGTTATACTGTAGGCCTGTAATTCTTAGGAATAGCTCACTGAAATCTATCCAAACAAGAGTCTAATAGGCATCCCGGGTATGATTTTTTTTTTTTTATTAAAAATTATAATATAATAAATAATTATAAAAAATTCTAACAAATAATATAATTATAGTAAAAATTATTCAATAATGTAATCAAATCAAAATCACTGAAATTTGCTCAGTTGCAGAATTTTTGCTGTCATTATTAATTTATTTTTTTTATGACGAATTTCCCCACAAATCGCTATCGCTAAATTCTGCAAGTGATTCTGATTTATTATCGATGTTTTTTAGCTGATCTAAAACAATTTTTGCCATAAAGGGACACTTTTGGTTGCTATGGGCAATCTACAGTTTGCAGGGAGAAAGAACACTTTTTATTATATAAAAGTACATGTAGGGCACAGGACAGACCACTAGGGACATGGGGTGTGTGTATTTTTTACATACAGTACTGTAATCTATAAGATTACATTGTACTGTATGTATAGTGTTTGTTTACATTTTTGAATTTGGCGCCGTTCTCCGTCCCCGTGCGTCGTAACGTCGCAGGGCACGGATATCGGCGGCGCGCGGGGACGCTGTGTGAATCGAGCGAGCACCCGCTCGCTCACACAGCGCGGATGCATCGCTGGATCCACGGAGAAGGTAAGTAAACAGTCTCTGTGGATGCTGCGAGGCGAGCCCGAGTCTGACTCGGGGTTACCGATCGCAGCACAGAAATCTAACCCCCGAGTCAGACTCGGGAATACCGCCAGGGAGGTTAATAGCAATAGGAATAAAAGTGACCCAAAAAAAGAAAATTAAAGCCCCCGTCCCGCCGAGCTCGCACATAAGTTGCACCCACATATGTAAACGATGTTCAAACCACACATGTGAGGTATCGACGCACTCGTTGGAGCGGGAGAAATAATTATAGCCCTAGACACCCTCTGTAACTCAAAACTGGTAACCTGCAAAAAAATGTAAACAAGGCATATGGAGATTTTAACCTCCCTGGCAGTATGATTCTGCCTGGAATTACGTACCAAAAGCGGTACAATTATTTGCATGGAAATTTGGCGTTTTATACTGTAGGCCTGCAATTCTTAGGAAAAACTTGCTTAAATCTGTCCAAACAAGACATCCCAGGTATGATAAAGTTTGAAAAACAAAATCATGATTTTTTATATAATAACTATAAATAATTATAACAAAATATAATGTAATTATAATAAAAATATTCAATAACGTAATCAACTCAAAAACACTGAAATTTGCTCAGTTGCAGAATTGTCGCTGTCATTATTTTTTTTTTTTTATGACGAATTTCCCCACAAATCGCTATCGCTCAATTCTGCAAGTGATTAAAATTTATTATCGCTGTTTTCTAGCTGATCTAAAACCATTTTTGACATAAAGGGACACTTTTGGTTGCTATGGACAATCTACAGTTTCCAGGCAGAAAGAACACTTTTTATTATATAAAAGTACATGTAGGGCACAGGACAGACCACTAGGGACATGGGGGGTGTGTATTTTTTACATACAGTACTGTAATCTATAAGATTACATTGTACTGTATGTAAAGTGTTTGTTTACTTTTTTGAATTTGGCGCCGTTCTCCGCTCCCGTGCGTCGTAACGTCACAGGGAACGGAGATCGGCGGCACACGGGGACGCTGTGTGAATCGAGCAAGCAACCGCTCGCTCACACAGCGTGGATGCATCGCTGGATCCAGGAAGAAGGTAAGACAGCGCGCGCTGCAGGCTCTACATGTCTACCCCGAGCGTGACTCGGGGATACCGATCTCTGCAAAAAAAAAAAACACCCCGAGTCACGCTCGGGGATACCGCCAGGGAGGTTAAAGGGTCAAAGTTCCATTCCACGAGCGGGCGCAACTTTTGAAGCGTGACATGTTGGGTATAAATTTACTTGGTGTAACATTATCGTTCACAATATAAAAAAAAATTGTCTAACTTTACTGTTGTCTTATTTTTTTATTTAAAAAAGTGTATTTTTCCCCATAAAATTGCGCTTGTAAGACCGCTGCGCAAATACGATGTGAAATAAAGTATCGCAACATACGCCATTTTATTCTCTAGGGTATCTAAAAAAATATATATAGAATGTTTGGGGGTTCTAAGTAGTTTTCTAGCAAAAAAAAAAAAATATGATTTTAACACCAAGTTTGAAAAATAGTTGGTTAATGTTCATTAAAATATTACCCAGAGATCCTGCCAGGAAAGTCTTTGCTCAGGCGCTTCCTCTTATAGGGTGACAACGCTCTGTCTGGGTTTCCCTAGTTGTTTTCCTGTTATCTATCTATCTATCTATCTATCTATCTATCTATCTATCTATCTATCTATCTATCTATCTATCTATCTATCTATCTATCTATCTATCTATCTATCTATCTATAGCTATCTATATATATCTATATATATAGATATAGATATTTATATTAGTTTAAGTATATATATATATATATTATTTTTTATTTATGAGTAGTGTGTATATACTTTCTCTCACTCTATAATTTTATTTTATATATTGGGGGGGGGGGTAGTCATTTACACATAAGGTAACACCACTACTACACTTGTGGCTCCATGTGTTTTTATTCCTTTATATCTCTTTATATCAGTCCCATGGTAATAGCTGATGAAGTAAAAAGACTGGAGAAATTGATATATATATATCTATATATATATAGATATATATATATAAATCCTTCCCATTAAAGCTGTCTATTAGAATGTGACAAAAGAAAATGACTGAAAAAGAGAAAAAAAAGAAAAAAAAAAGGTTGCAGTCTGCTCGAGCTCTGCGGAGAGTGAAAACAGACGCTTTAATTGCAGAAAATGACGGCGATGCCCCTTTTCCAATCTATTTATCCCTGGTTTATTTTTAGTTCACTTCAAATGCCTGCACACTTTCCTGGCCGGGGTTTGGAGCAATTATTTCTTCTACCTTTAGGCTCCACATTTAGAAGGAACTAATAGACTGCACAAGACTTCATAACCGCCACCGTCCCCCACATATCCCATGTGTTCGATAATATCTCCCAATGTCTTCTCCCTATAGACCGGGTGGAAGACGAAGACAGGCCTGTGTGTGTGCCATCGCCCAGACTCTTATTTCCATCATCTATTTATCTATCTATTTGTCATCTATTTTTTTTTTTTAGCAAACTCTTTGTAGAATATCTAATTAATCTTAAGTCAACACATTAAGACAAGTATATTTAATTTAACCCCTTCCATACAGGGCATTTTCACCCCCTTCCTGCCCAGACCAATTTTTAGTTTTCAGCGCTGTTGCACTTTGAATGACAATTGCGCGGTCGTGCAACACTGTACCCAAATTAAATCATTATGTTTTTTCCCCCACACAAATAGAGCTTTCGTTTGGTGGTATTTGATCATCTCTGCGGTTTTAATTTTTTGCGCTATAAACAAAAGAAGAGCGACAATTTAAAAAAAAACACAATATTTTTTCCTTTTTATTTAATACATCTCACAATATTTTTTTAAAAAAAACCTTTTTTCCCCTCAGTTTAGACCGATACGTATTCTACGTATTTTTGGTAAAAAAAAAAAAAACGCAATAATCGTATATTGATTGGTTTGCGCAAAAGTTATAGCGTCTACAAAATAGGTGATAGATTTATGGCATTTTTATTGTATTTTTTTTACTAGTAATGGCGGGGATCTGCGTTTTTTTTTTTTGTGACCGTGACGTTGCGGCGGACATATCGGACACTTTTGACACGTTTTTGGGACCGTTCACATTTACACAGCGAATAGTGCTATAAAACTGCACTAATTACTGTGTAAATGTGACTGGCAGGGAAGGGGTTAACACTAGGGGGCGCTGAAGGGGTTAAAATGTGTCCTAAAGTATGTTCTAACTGTAGGGGGAGGGGGACTCACAGGGGGAGGAGATCGATGTGTGTTCCTCTGTACTGGGAACACACATCAGTCTCCTCAGCGCTGACAGGAGGTGGATCTGTGTGTTTACACACACAGATCCACACTCCTGCCGTGATTTCCGGAAATCGCGGGTGCCCGGCGGCAATCACGGCCGTCGGGCACGCGCGCGGGATCGCGGGTGTTGCCGCGGGCGCGCGCGCGCGCTGCCGGTGGCGCGCGCGCGCGCCCTAGAACGCCGTGAAGACAGGACGTTGTGCAACGTCCTGTCTCATCGGCGAGGGGATCACCATGACGTGATTCCCCTATGGGCTGGTAGGGAAGGGGTTAAAAAAAACATGACTGTTATTTTTCAGCTTAGTCTATCTATCTATCTATCTATCTATCTATCTATCTATCTATCTATCTATCTATCTGTCTGTCTGTCTGTCTGTCTGTCTGTCTGTCTGTCTGTCTGTCTATCTATCTATCTATCTATCTATCTATTTATCTATCTATATATCTGTCTGTCTGTCTGTCTGTCTGTCTGTCTGTCTGTCTGTCTATCTATCTATCTATCTATCTATCTATCTATCTATCTATCTATCTATCTTCTGTCTGTCTGTCTGTCTGTCTGTCTGTCTGTCTGTCTGTCTATCTATCTATCTATCTATTTATCTATCTATATATCTGTCTGTCTGTCTGTCTGTCTGTCTGTCTATCTATCTATCTATCTATCTATCTATCTATCTATCTATCTATCTATTTCTGCTTATCTATCTATCTATCTATCTATCTATCTATCTATCTATCTATCTATCTATCTATCTATCTATCTGCTACCTTTTTGTATACTATCTTTCTTTCGTTCTCTCTCCGTTTTTTTAGTCCAATGAAATTACATGGCTGACAATAGAGTGCCTTGTACACACGATCGGATATTTGATGGAATCTAATCCGATGGAGTTTTTAATCAGATATCCGATGAAGCTGACTTTCATCAGTCTTGCCTTCACATCGTCGGTTAAAAATCCAACCGTGTCCAACGCGGTGACGTAAAACACAATGACGTGCTGAGAAAAATGAAGTTTAATGCTTCCGAGCATGCGTCGACTTGATTCTGAGCATGCATGGATTTTTGACCCATGGACTTTCCTTTTTTTCTATCGTTTTTTTATCCATAGGAACATTTTAAAACATGTTCTTTTTTTTTTGCACTGATGGAAAACAAACCGCTGGGGGCCAAACACGATCAGTTTGTCCGATGAAAACGGTCCATCGGTCTGTTTTCATCGGACAAACCAATTGTGTGTACAGGGCTTTAGACTTTGTGAATTGAGCCTTATGTCAGCTGGCTTATTTATCACTTTAGTAAAAATACAAAAATATTACTACAATCAGTTTATCCATCATCTATCTATCTATCTATCTATCTATCTATCTATCTATCTATCTATCTATCTATCTGTCTGTCTGTCTGTCTGTCTGTCTGTCTGTCTGTCTGTCTGTCTGTCTGTCTGTCTGTCTGTCTGTCTATCTATCTATCTATCTATCTGTCTGTCTGTCTGTCTGTCTGTCTGTCTGTCTATCTCTCTATCTATCTATCTACACAATGCACAGGTCCTGGGAAGGTCCAGGGATGCAGCAATAGCTTTTAGGTAATTTAGAAATCTATCTTTGTGTGTCTCCATTTCAGATCTGTTATTATTCTGCGTCCCGCTTTCTCTGATTCCATGTCAGTGACATCACAGGCGTGACACAACAGGGTTCCTCCACCTGGCTGTAGAACAGGTGCAGAGAGTCTGAACCCTTCCAGAGGAAACGACTATTTCTTCCACACATAAACATGACTTATCATCTAAACACACGACACAAATACAGCAATTTGTTCAGCTCTGGCCAATGTCATTGCACACCCTGCTTGCCTGGTGTACTTGGCTCAGCATACATTACTGCTGGGGGGGGGGGGGGGGGGGAATCATCCATAGAGGGAGTGTTGTGCTTCTCCACACTTCTATGGAAAAAAGGATATCTATCCATCTATTATCTATCTATCTATCTATCTATCTATCTATATATCTATCTATCTATCTTCTATCTATCTATCTATCTATCTATCTATCTATCTATCTATCTATCTATCGATCTATCTATCCTTCTCTATCTATCTATCTATCTATCTATCTATCTATCTATCTATCTATCTATCTATCTATCTATCTATCTATCTATCTATCTATCTATCTATCTATCTATCTATCTGTCTATCTGTCTATCTATCTATCTATCTATCTATCTATCTATCTATCTATCTATCTATCTATCTATCTATCTATCTATCTATCTATCGATCTATCTATCCTTCTCTATCTATCTATCTATCTATCTATCTATCTATCTATCTATCTTCTATCTATCTATCTATCTATCTATCTATCTATCTATCTATCTCCCTGCAGTCTATAGATAATTACATTTTCAGACTCAGACCTCCTCCTCTGACCAGCACACATCCCAGGAAATGACATAGAAAACGCCTAAGATAGTTGACAAACACACAAAACTCTTGAAGATGCGATGGAGCGGTTTGAAGTCTTCCTGCGGACGCTCATTGGCTCCCATGCGTCCCGCTCTGTGTAACGCTCTATAGGGGGCGAATGTAGTAAAGAAAATGACCGCCTAGTCCATAATGTGACGTTGTGCTGATTCCAATCATCCAATCACGTGCCAGCAAAAATCCTGATTTGTCTTTTCAAATTTCTTTTCCATGAGATTGGATCCTCAGAGTGAACCCAGCGTCACCTTATTTACTAAGCGATCAGCCTTTACTGCTTTTAATGAAGGAAATCCTGAGAGTATCTCAGAGACAAGTATAACTTTATACAATGGGTGTGTTTATCTGCGGTGGAACTGTAAGTCCCAGCACGGCACAGACGTTCTTTTCTATTGCATTAGGGTGTGCTCCCCAAAGCTCAAACACATATGTGTGTATATATACTGACAGTGTCAGGAGGACATAGATTGGTGTCGGTAGTTTTTATTTTTATTAAATTTTTTATTTTTTTAACTTTTTTTTTTATTATTATTTTTTTTTTCTCAGGAGCCCCATTAGGGGGCATTAGTGAAATATATGAAGTCTAAACAAGGGGGATCTGCACCACATTAGGGTGTGCCCAGGCACACCTGGCACACCCTGTGTGCATGCGTATGGTTGTGCGATCCTGCCCTCATACACACAAGGGACACTTCCAATGAAATGACGATCATTAGCACTCAATGCCTTCTCTGTACAGGCCTACACACACTCTCGGGGAGGGAGCCGCTGAGGTTGATGCAGTGGGAGAAATCACTTCAGCTAATTTGCTCTTCTATTCTGATACACTAATTAATTACAAAATTGGGTCAGGCATGCCCGCAGAAATTGGTTGCATTAATATTACATTCATTATTCTATTCATAATTGCTGTAGTACAATTCTATGAGCTGCAGTGACAATATAAGATAGTAGAAGCAAAAGATAAGGATAAAACGGTAAAACAATTTTAGCAACAACAATAAAATAGCACAAAAAAATTAAAAATTATTAGATACTAGTAATACTAAAGTATTTCTTTAAATAAAAAAAAATATATATCATGTTATACTTTCCTGCTCTGTGCAACAATATTGCACTGTGCAGTCCATTACTTCCTCTTCTGGAAGTCCACCAGAGTACCGGGACAGGTCCATCCAGCGCCCATGGAAAAGATACAGAACTGTGCCCCTCCCCCACTTCTAATGCATTTTGTGGTAGTGGCATCTGGTGCTCCATTTTAGGGAGGAGGGGGCAGCAAACAAACCACCCGACCCCCCACATCCCCCGTTCGGTCAGTCCGGCGATTGATCAACCCCCCACCATCATTTGGTCAATCGGCGAACAAACCCCCACCCCCACACGTCGCTTGCCTGCCAACCAGCCCCGCACTTACCCCATCCAGGTCACGGGCAGCTTCAGGGGCTTCCCCCTGCATCTCGTCCTCTGCGGCTTCCTATCTTTTTATCTATCTATCTACATACCTACCTATCTATCTTTCTATCTACCTACCTACCTATCTATCTATCTATCTATTTATCTATCTATCTATCTATCTATCTATCTATCTATCTATCTATCTATCTATCTATCTATCTATCTATCTATCTATCTATCTATCTATCTATCTATCTATCTATCTATCTATCTATCTATCTATCTATCTATCTATCTATCTATCTATCTATCTATCTATCTATCTATCTATCTGTCTGTCTGTCTGTCTGTCTGTCTGTCTGTCTGTCTGTCTGTCTGTCTGTCTGTCTGTCTATCTATCTCTCTGTCTATCTATCTATCTCCTCATCTATCTATCTATCTATCTATCTATCTATCTATCTATCTATCTATCTATCTATCTATCTATCTATCTATCTATCTATCTATCTATCTATCTATCTATCTATCGATCTCTCTGTCTGTCTGTCTATCTATCTATCTATCTATCTGTCTATCTATCTATCTCCTCATCTATCTCCTCCTCTGCGGCTCCCCCCTGCTTCTGCTCCTGGCCAATACAGTCAGTTCTTCTCTCGGACAATCGGGTCTGAAGACCCGCTTCCTGCTTTGCCGGGAGGAGAAGCAGGAAGACAATAGTGAATATTAATTTGCTATTATCACACAAGTGGGTGGGCTCGAGGGGGGAAATGTGCTCTGCGCCCCGAGTCCACCCCTTTTCAAGCCAATTAGGGCCTTAGACTCTGGTCATTTGCTAAAAAACAAACAAAAAAACGTTGAAATATTTGCATCCAGTGCCCTGCATATACAGGGAGTGCAGAATTATTAGGCAAGTTGTATTTTTGAGGATTAATTTTATTATTGAACAACAACCATGTTCTCAATGAACCCAAAAAACTCATTAATATCAAAGCTGAATATTTTTGGAAGTAGTTTTTAGTTTGTTTTTAGTTTTAGCTATTTTAGGTGGATATCTGTGTGTGCCGGTGACTATTACTGTGCATAATTATTAGGCAACTTAACAAAAAACAAATATATACCCATTTCAATTATTTATTTTTACCAGTGAAACCAATATAACATCTCAACATTCACAAATATACATTTCTGACATTCAAAAAAACAAACAAATCAGTGACCAATATAGGCACCTTTCTTTGCAAGGACCCTCATGCAGCCTGCCATCCATGGATTCTGTCAGTGTTTTGATCTGTTCACTATCAACCACAGCCTCCCAGACACTGTTCAGAGAGGTGTACTGTTTTCCCTCCTTGTAAATCTCACATTTGATGATGGACCACAGGTTCTCAATGGGGTTCAGATCAGGTGAACAAGGAGGCCATGTCATTAGTTTTTCTTCTTTTATACCCTTTCTTGCCAGCCACGCAGTGGAGTACTTGGACGCATGTGATGGAGCATTGTCCTGCATGAAAATCATGTTTTTCTTGAAGGATGCAGACTCCTTCCTGTACCACTGCTTGAAGAAGGGGTCTTCCAGAAACTGGCAGTAGGACTGGGAGTTGAGCTTGACTCCATCCTCAACCCGAAAAGGCCTCACAAGCTCATCTTTGATGATACCAGCCCAAACCAGTACTCCACCTCCACCTTGCTGGCTTCTGAGTCGGACTGGAGCTCTCTGCCCTTTACCAATCCAGCCACGGGCCCATCCATCAGGCCCATCAAGACTCACTTTCATTTCATCAGTCCATAAAACCTTAGAAAAATCAGTCTTGAGATATTTCTTGGCCCAGTCTTGACGTTTCAGCTTGTGTGTAACTGCTTACACCTGTTCTCCTGCTCTTCAGGATTGAGTCTGAAAGAGTGACTCCTCCCCAGGGCTAGAACTGAGCTCCTGTAGTAATCGGCGTATGCTCCTAGCAGTAGGACGTACGGCTCCAGGAGCCAGACAGGCAGGGGTTTCCTCCCCTCACCTCTGCTGTCAGACCCCTGCTCTGGCTCACGATCCTCCTCCCCTGGCTCTCCATCCAGGAATCACCGGAGCCCCAAGGTAAGCCCCTGACACAGGGCACTGGGCATTTTCTTCCACCCCCCTTGTCCTTTTCAGGACAAGACGCAGCAGCGGTCCCCGTGCTCCGTACCCCCTATTCCACACCATCATTCCCCACATCATCCCCCTCATAAGGAATCCTTCCACCATCTCTCCCCTCAATTTCCGTCGCCTCTGGGCGATTTTTTTTCTCTACCGCGCCAGCGTGGTCACAATCGCAGCAGCCGCGAACTAGGAAAGACCGCGGCTTCACCCGCGGCCTACCGTCGCAGCGCTCCACACCCCTTGCAATCACTGTTAATCACCCTAAGTTGCCCAGCAAAACTCCCTACCCCATAAGAGTACCCGCTCTCCCCGATTATAGTCCCAGTCTTTCCCCAGCAGCACTGACCCATTTAGGATCCCAGCCCCCTTCCTGGACCTTGCTGCAGTATAGGCAGCCATCTTGCTACACCCAGCCCCATTATCCCCCGTCCCAAAACCATTAGTACTTGATCCAGGGTTTGTCCGATCGCCTCTCAAGGGGTCAGGAAGGAATTTTTTGGCCATACTGCAGTATATTGGCATAGCACTGCCAGGGTTTTTTTTTGCCTTCCTCTGGACCAAGTCAATTAGAGAGGATTCACCGAATCCTCGAATCACCCCCGCCCACCTCCCTGGTGTTTGGCGACCATGGTTAATCGGCAATATTCCGCAGAAACCATTTGGGATCTGAGGCGATTTGTCGCAACGTTACCTGCCGTCACCAAAAAAGCCCTAATAAGTCTGTGACTTTTGAGAAACGATCGAAGATCGACTATCAAAAATCACAGCCATTTATCCCAGCCTAAGCACATATCATGTGCTTTGATTAACACAAGATCGGCAGTAAAACACTGATTAGAAATCCATGATTTCATACTACAATACGATTTAGACTGCCTCTTTATTACAGAAAGCTGGCTTGCAGCCGACTGTAACACCATTCTAGGAGAACTGGTGCCAGAAAACTATCGTATTATAACGGAAAATAGAATAGGGCAAAGAGGAGGAGGCTTTGCAGTGATCCACAAGACGCATCTTGCGATCAGTAAACCAGTCCTTCAAAATCCTCTTCCATTCATGGAAACCCTTACTCTACAACTGCAAACAAATCCCCAGGAGACCGTCCGTATTCTACTCTGCTATAGGCCACCCGGACCAAAATCGCAGCTTTTACCTTCACTGACGGAGTTTATCTCCACTTATACCCTGAACAGCAAACATCTTTTACTACTCAGGGACTTCAATCTCTGGGCCAACTCCTCACAGGATCCGATCGCGGACGTCTGTATTGACCAACTGGAAGGATTAGGGCTACAGCAGCTAGTATGTGGGCCCACACATGCTTCAGGTCACACGCTTGACCTAATTTTCAGACAAAATCTGAAAATTAATATTTTGGAAAATGAACCGTTGCCATGGACAGATCACCATGCAATCAAATTCATAATTTCCAAAATTCCCCCATTGATAAAAACACCTAAGCCGGTGACAACACACTGGACTAGATCTCAGAAGAAGCTCCATTCGGAACTCTTCAAATCTACCTTAGGAATTAAAATAAAAGCACTCCGACCACTCCGAACAGTTTCAGATACACTGGATGCCATAAATGCAGCCCTACTACAGTCAGCCGACTTAGTAGCACCGAAACGCCAAGCCCGCATCCGGAAAAACAAGTGCGGCTGGTTCAATAACCAGCTGTCACTACTGAAGCAAGAGCACAGAAGGGCGGAAGCCGCCTGGAAACGCAGCGCCTCAGAGGAGAACCTCATCTGCTACAAGGCAATAACAAGAAAATATGACAAAGAAATTTTCCAAGCCAAGAAACATCATTTTTCTAAGGCCATCAATAGCGCCTTAAATCGCCCCCGCAAACTCTTCAAGTTGGTCACTCAGACCATGAATCCAGGCTGTCTTGAGGCCCCCAATTCAGATACCCAAGAATTTTGCGATGAATTATCGGATTTCTTCATCAATAAAATTCAGGGAATCCGGGAAAGCATTCGTCAAAACAATACCCCCTGCAACACCCCCCTTGATCAACCACGCAACATCGATAGAAACCATCTACAATCAACCAAGTTCATTCTGGAACCCATCTCCGTGGATGCCACAAAAAATATCATCGACACTTTGCGAAACAGCACAGTGCCTAATGATATTATCCCCACTAAACTGCTGAAAGAATGCACCGACATCCTGGCACCACCTATCATGCAGCTTATAAACCAGTCATTCAGGGAAGGCATAGTGCCCTCCCTGCTGAAAGAGGGCACTATCCAGCCCATCTTGAAGAAACCCACCCTAGACCCCAAAGACCCTACTCACCGCCGTCCCATAACAGGCCTAAATGTCCTCTTAAAGATAATGGAGAAAGCAGTGGTACAACAGCTGCAACAGCATCTAGATACCCATAATCTACTTGATCCATTTCAATCCGGTTTCCGTCCCGGACACGGGACGGAAACAGCATTGCTGAAAATATGGGACGACGCACTTGAGGCCACAGACGAAGGAGAATCTTGTCTCCTGGTTCTGTTGGACCTAAGTGCAGCCTTTGATACAGTAGACCACAAACTACTACTGACTCGATTGGCTGAAGTAGCCAAAGTCGCAGAAAGTGATCTATCATGGTTCTCCTCCTTTTTGGAAAACCGATCACAAACAGTAAAATTAGGATCTTTTACTTCAGAAAAACGCACCGTGTCATGTGGAGTCGCTCAAGGATCACCCCTGTCACCGGTGCTCTTCAACATCTATCTTCGTCCTCTCTTTGAAATCATCAGTAGCCAACAGCTGCTTTACCACTCCTATGCAGACGACACGCAACTGTACTTTCGCATCTGCAACAAAAAGGATCATCATCTCAGTTTAGAGAATTGTCTCTCTTTGATAGAAAACTGGATGACAAAGAGTTATCTTAAACTCAACAGCTACAAAACAGAACTTCTTCTGTTTCATGCTAGTCGCAAGAGTCAACTTGCAACAACCTGGACACCCCCCCCCCCCCATTCTGGGCCAGATCATCACCCCTAGCTCCAAAGTCAAAAGTCTCTGAGTCATCTTTGACACCAACATGACAATGGACGCACAAATAGGGTCAGTAGTCAGCGGATCTCATCATCTGCTGCGCCTACTACGTAGACTTATTCCCTTTATCCCCAAAGAAGACGTAGCAGTCGTGGTAGGAACAATTGTAAACTCCAGACTGGACTATGCAAATGCCCTTTACCTCGGACTCCCCAAGTACCAAATCACTCGTCTGCAAGTCGTTCAAAATACGGCCCCCAGACTGGTGACTGGGAAAAAAACATGGGAATCAATCTCAGCTTCACTGAGATCCCTTCACTGGCTGCCAGTAAAAGACAGAATTGCTTTCAAAGCACTCTGTCTGACACATAAGTGCATCCATGGGAGGGCTCCGCAATATCTATGCGAAAAGATAGAAGTCCACAATCCCAATCGCATTCTGCGATCCACCGACCAAAATCTGGTCAAGATACCCAAAGCCAGAAACAAGTCCAAAGGAGAAAGAAGGTTTTCTTTCCAAGGTCCCAGACTATGGAACGCTTTACCAACCAGCATTCGGTTGGAGGAAAACCACCTGACCTTCAGAAGACAGATAAAAACTCTGCTCTTTTGATGACCAGAGAGACAGAAACAACAAGCGCCCAGAGGCGATTCAGTTCGCATGTGCCGCGCTATATAAGTTTTTCATTCATTCATTCATTCATTCATTCATTCATTCATGTGTCTTGTTCAGTGGTGGTCGTCTTTCAGCCTTTCTTACCTTGGCCATGTCTCTGAGAATAGCACACCTTGTGCTTTTGAGCACTCCAGTGATGTTGCAGCTCTGAAATATGGCCAAACTGGTGGCAAGTGGCATCTTGGCAGCTGCACGCTTGACTTTTCTCAGTTCATGACAGTTATTTTGCACCTTGGTTTTTCCACACGCTTCTTGCGACCCTGTTGACTATTTTGAATGAAACGCTTGATTGTTCGATGATCACGCTTCAGAAGCTTTGCAATTTTAAGAGTGCTGCATCCAGTGCTGGGACAAGGCCATTTGGTGCCCAGGGTGAAGATGGCAAACTGCGCCCCCTCCGTTTTTAAGAAAGAATGAAGGTTGTTTCAAAACAAGAACCAAAGAACCTCTTCTAGCACATTGGAACTTGTGTTTTATGGTTCATTCCAGGTCCGAATTCAGCCAAAAATTCTAACCGAAATCAGACCTGAAACGAACAATAGGGATGCATTAGACCCCTGTTGTGAGCTGCTCCACACAGCAGAGTGAGCCCAGCCTAACAGATTCATTCATCCACACAACAGAGGTGAATGCATAAATCCCATTTATCGAGACGTATTCTGTCAGTGGAGACTCTTCTCTGTCAGAATTCACTGGTCAGTGCTGAAGTTGATTGATTGCAAGTCGCTGGTCGAACAAGGTTCCAGCAGTCCCATTCTACAGAAGCTGATCTGATGGGGCGGCTTCTAACAGGCAAGGCCACACATAGCTCAAAATTCAGCTGGTCCCTGCTGAACCAAAAAATGTTGATCCGTGTGTACCCAGCTTTATCTTATTCCTTGCTCCAGTAGGCTCTCCCAGTGCTGTGATTGGTTCTGTGGAGTAGTGTTGCTCACGAATATTCGCATTGCGAATATTCGCTACGAATATAGCATATTCGAGTATTCGCGAATAACGCGAATATCGCGGCGAATATTCGCTATTTCGAATATTCGTATTTTTTCAATTTTTTTTTAGAACAGATCACATCCTAGAGATCCCCATCGACGTCTAAAAGCATTGCTGGTATGATTAGAGACCTTGGGCCGAGTAGCTGCAGCGCTCATTTTATATTCCCGAAAAATCGCAATGCGATTATTCGGCAATAGCGATATCGCGCGATTATTTTGTATTGTAATATATCACGAATATTCTGAGCCAATCAGAGTGCTCCATTCCGCATTTCTCGACATTTTTCGCAATTATTTTATATTGTAATATATCACGAATATTCTGAGCCAATCAGAGTGCTCCTTCCGCATTTCTAGAATATTCGCAATTATTGTGTATTGTAATATATCACGAATATTCTGAGCCAATCAGAGTGCTCCTTCCGCATTTCTCGAATATTCGCAATTATTGTGTATTGTAATATATCACGAATATTCTGAGCCAATCAGAGTGCTCCTTCCGCATTTCTCGAATATTCGCAATTATTGTGTATTGTAATATATCACGAATATTCTGAGCCAATCAGAGTGCTCCTTCCGCATTTCTCGAATATTCGCAATTATTGTGTATTGTAATATATCACGAATATTCTGAGCCAATCAGAGTGCTCCTTCCGCATTTCTCGAATATTCGCAATTATTGTGTATTGTAATATATCACGAATATTCTGAGCCAATCAGAGTGCTCCTTCCGCATTTGCCGAATATTCGCAATTATTGTGTATTGTAATATATCACGAATATTCTGAGCCAATCAGAGTGCTCCTTCCGCATTTGCCGAATATTCGCAATTATTGTGTATTGTAATATATCACGAATATTCTGAGCCAATCAGAGTGCTCCATTCCGCATTTCTCGAATATTCGCAATTATTGTGTATTGTAATATATCACGAATATTCTGAGCCAATCAGAGTGCTCCATTCCGCATTTCTCGAATATTCGCATTCGCAATTCGCAATTCGCAATTCGCATTCGCATTCGCGATAGCGAAAATTCGCAATGATTTCATTTCCAAAATATATCACGAATATTCGTATTTAGCGAATATATCTCGAATATTCGACTATATATTCGTGATATATCGCGAAATCGAATATGGCATATTCTGCTCAACACTACTGTGGAGCTCCTGGGTGAATTGTGAGTGGCTGTGGTCACACTCCAGCCTCATCCTACCATACAGGGTTAATGTTCCTGCATGATATGATGATGCTGAGGCTTTGGGTGAAGGAGGGAGAGCGCTGCAGCTGGCTGGAGCAAGTACAAGCTTTCCTAATTCCTCCAGCACTGCAGAGTGGACTTTTTTTTACTTTGCTGGAGTTTGGCTGCATCCCATCACTTGCTGTTTGTGGTCTTTAAATAGGTTAGAAATATACTGGAAATTTCAGCTGCTACATAGATGTATTCCACATACACACTATATTTTATTAAAATGCATGATTTTCATTAAGATACAGTGTGTGTGTCTGCAATAAATCTATGTACAGCCTGAAAAGTCCCAGTATAGTTCTAACCTGTTCATAAACATTTTACTTTCACTTTAGTAAACCTGCACTGCAGCAAGGGTCAGCACAGGTTTACAGCACAGCATTTGCATAGTGTGAATAGCAGAACAGGTCGTGACTCACAGGAGGAGAGAAGCAGTCTGTTATCTGTCACCCCTTATCTTAAAGGGGTGGTTCCCCCAAAAACCATTTTTTTAACATTGATTGAGGCTCGTTTTGTCAAGGGGAATCAGGTGTTTTTTTTTTAGAAACAAAGCAGTATTTACAGTTTTAGAGATGCATCGTCTCTGACGCTTCCGGGAATGGTCTTCGGGGAAGGGCGTTCCTATTTGATTGACAGGCTTCCGACGGTCGGATACATCGCGTCACGATTTTCCGAAAGTAGCCGAACGACGGTGCGCAGGCGCAGTATAGAGCCGCACCGGCGCTTGGCTTCTTTCGGCTACTCGTGACGCGATGTTGGAAGCCTGTCAATCAAATAGGCACGCCCAGACCAGACGATCATACCCGGAAGCGACGGAGACGATGCATCTCTAAGTACTGCTTAGATTCTAAAAGAAAAACACCCGATTCCCCTTGACATAACGAGCCTCAATCAATGTTAAAAAAAGTTTTTTGGGGGAATTACCCCTTTAAGTCTGTGCGAGGAGAGAGGAGAGAGAGAAGCTCCGATGTCGGCTGGGCAGTGATGATCGGGGCTGCAGTGTACTGCTGTCTGCGCTACCCTACCCACCTGTCTGGAGCTCTCACTGTCCCGATCCAACCGCCCAGCCTGTCAGAAAAACGTGTGCCCAGGAGGGCGTTCTTTCCATGGAAACCTTCAGCAGGTAAGGGCATTCTTAGCGGAGCTTTTGGACAGAATTAGCAGCGCAGAGACAAAGCATGATGCTCTAGTGTTTTGCGCCCCCTCCCAAACTCCGCCCAGGGCAGTGGCTCCTCCTGCCCCTGCCTTGTACCGGCCCTGGCTGCATCCCTTTGCAAGATATCTCACTATTTTTGACTTTTCTGAGCCTGTCAAGTCCTTCTTTTGACCCATTTTGCCAAAGGAAAGGAAGTTGCCCAATAATTATGCACACCTGATATAAGGTGTTGATGTCATTAGACCACACCCCTTCTCATTACAGAGATGCACATCACCTAATATGCCTAATTGGTAGTAGGCTTTCGAGCCTATACAGCTTGGAGTAAGACAACATGCATAAAGAGGATGATGTGGTCAAAATACTCATTTGCCTAATAATTCTGCACTCCCTGTAGATTAGGGTGCCGTGAACATGGATTAGGGCGGCACCCTGTGCCCCTAATGGAGTGGTCACCACTGGGTATTACCCTAGATTCAGTCTCTGCCCCCTTGCTCTGCTACGCCCAAGGCAGCTCCCCCTCTTACCCATCCCTTGTCCCATCCCTGGTCCCCCACCGGTGCAGTCTACTCCCTGCTCTGGGTGCTTCCTTAGCAAGCCAGGTACTATGGAGCAGTGGTCTCCAAACTGCAGCCCGAGGGCCAGATGTGGCCCTTTGCTTGCCTTTATCCGGCCCTTGGGGCACTATCCCTCCCACTGATACGAGACACTATTCTGCCATCTGACACCGACAATGGAGCATCATTTCTCCCACTGACACAACTAATAGAGCACTATTACTCCCCATGATACCAGCAATGGGGCACCATTCCTCCCCCTAATACCAGATGTTCACCAACAATGATGGCCCTTTGTTTAGAATGTTTGGAGACCCCTGCTATGGAGGAACCTGTGCACGTGTGCTCCTGAGCCAGGCTGTGTGTCCCTAGACACGCACAGCGCTGGTAAGCCACGCCCTCTTCCCGTATCACAGCAGTTTGACTGGCAGCAACAGAGCCAATTGAGAGGAGAGCGGTTCTGCAGATGAGACAGCGCTGGAACGGTGAGAGGAGTCGGGTAAGTATTTAGGGACCGGTGGGGGAAATCAGTTAGTGAGCCTTTTTTTACCCTAAAAAATGAAGCAGAGCATTGCGGTCATGACATCTGTGCAGCCCCATTCGGCTGTACTGGGACCAGGGGGCGATAAAACCACAGCTCAGCCACCCATTTTAAAGGAGTAAAGGAGAACGCATGTTCAACTAAGTGAATTTTTACTAAGCTTAGTAAATGCGGCAAAGTTGTGCTCACTTTAAGTACTGTATTCAATCATGAGCAAAGAAATTTTATTTTTTTGGCTCACACATAACTAGATGATTGAAGATTTCCTCGCCATAGAATAGTTGCTGATTATGTGTATCAGTATAAACTGTTTCTCTAGTAGAGACATCTGTAGTCATTTACTAAGAGGAGTATAGACTGTTCAACTAGCAAAATACATTTTTACTTAGCGGGGGACTCCAAATCTTAGCTTCCAGGCCACATGCGGCCCTCTACAAAATAAGGGGGAACTATGTGGACGCTGACATAAAGAGGACTCTGAAGGAGGCTCTAATGTAATGGGATACTCTGATGTGGACTCTGATCAAAGGAGGGACTCTGATGTGGACTTGAAGGAGGGCTCCGATGTGGACTCTGATGTAAGGAGGGCTCTGATGTGGACTCTGATCGAAGGAGGGACTCTGATGTTGACTCTGATCGAAGTAGGGCTCTGATATGGACTCTGATAGAAGGAGGGACACTAAAGTGGACTCAAATCGAAGGAGGGCTCTGTTGTGGACTCTGATGGAGACACTAATGTAATGGGATACTCTGATGTGGACTCTGATCAAAGGAGGGACTCTGATGTGGACTTGAAGGAGGGCTCCGATGTGGACTCTGATGTAAGGAGGGCTCTGATGTGGACTTTGATCGAGGGAGCGACTCTGATGTGGACTCTGATCGAAAGAGCGACTCTGATGTGGTCTCTGATCGAAGGAGGGACACTAAAATGGACTCGGATCAAAGGAGGGTCTCTGATGTGGACTCTGATCGAAGGAGGGACTCTGATGTTGACTCTGATCGAAGTAGGGCTCTGATATGGACTCTGATAGAAGGAGGGACACTAAAGTGGACTCGAATCGAAGGAGGGCTCTGATGTGGACTCTGATGGAGACACTAATGTAATGGGATACTCTGATGTGGACTCTGATCAAAGGAGGGACTCTGATGTGGACTTGAAGGAGGGCTCCGATGTGGACTCTGATGTAAGGAGGGCTCTGATGTGGACTTTGATCGAGGGAGCGACTCTGATGTGGACTCTGATCGAAAGAGCGACTCTGATGTGGTCTCTGATCGAAGGAGGGACACTAAAATGGACTCGGATCAAAGGAGGGTCTCTGATGTGGACTCTGATGTAAGGAGGGCTCTGATGTGGACTCTGATCGAAGGAGAGACTCTGATGTGAAATCCGATCGAAGGAGGGACACTGAAGTGGACTCGGATCGAAGGAGGGTCTTTGATGTGGACTCTGATGTAAGGAGGGCTCTGATGTGGACTCTGATGTAAGGAGGGCTCTGATGTGGACTCTGATGTAAGGAGGGCTCTGATGTGGACTCTGATGTAAGGAGGGCTCTGATGTGGACTCTGATCGAAGGAGAGACTCTGATGTGAAATCCGATCGAAGGAGGGACACTGAAGTGGACTCGGATCGAAGGAGGGTCTTTGATGTGGACTCTGATGTAAGGAGGGACTATGATGTAGGGGGCATTCTTGAAGCACATAGATTATACTGCAGCTCACCAATTCTTAAATATGATGGCTGCGTTCATTTTCTTTTTTACGGCATTCTTTCTTCTGTTTTCACCTGGTGATCCAGCCAGTAAGTCTGTTTTTTTTACAGCACAAACTCTCCATCAGTTTGCATGGATGGGACAAACCATTTACCACTGGCAGGGGTGCTTACAATGATCAGCTTTTATTTACTCATGTAAAATCTTTATCCCAAAAAGGAATAAATCTGTTTGCTGTAACTAATTATAATGTAGTGAGCTGGAATTCAGCTTCAGCTTGTCAGTGTATCCAAATCCTCAAGTACATCTAATACCCCCCTCCCCCAGACTGACAATGGTGCTGTACAAAAGAGCCCTCTGTGCTCCTTCATCCAGAGTGGATGCACTCTAATACAGGAGGGTGTTACTGGCCAGGTCATCAGGAGAAAACAGAGGGGGGGGGGGAGCTTAAAATAAGAAAACAAATGCAGCCATAGCCTTTAATGATTGGTAAGCTGCAATATATGAAATGTTTGGTTTTGGGTTTAAAGGGGTAGTTCCCCCAAAAAACTTTTTTTAACATTAACTGAGGCTCGTTATGTCAAGGGGAATCGGGTGGTTTTTTATTAGAAACGAAGCAGTACTTACCGTTTTACAGATGCATCGTCTCCGTCGCTTCCGGGTATGATCGTCTGGTCTGGGCGTGCCTATTTGATTGACAGGCTTCCGACGGTCGCATACATCGCGTCACGAGTAGCTGAAAGAAGCCGAGCGCCGGCGCGGCTCTATACTGCGCCTGCGCACCGTCGTTCGGCTACTTTCGGAAAATCGTGACGCGATGTATCCGACCTCGGAAGCCTGTCAATCAAATAGGAACGCCTAGACCCGGAGACCATACCCGGAAGCGTCGGAGACGATGCATCTGTAAAACGGTAAGTACTGCTTCATTTCTAAAAAAAAAACACCCGATTCCCCTTGACATAACGAGCCTCAATCAATGTTAAAAAAAAGGTTTTTGGGGGAACTACCCCTTTAATATCGTTTTAAGGGACATTAAATCCGGGCAGACCGAATGTATTTTTGTTCAACCTTCATCAATGGCTCACAGGTATTTGGAATTTCTTTGCTTTGTTTTACTCCAGTTACTTCCCTGTTACTCGGAATCCTATCAGGCTGATTACAAAAGCAGTTCAACATAAAATGTAGTTATTAATTTTTTAAAACTGATCTGTTTCCAGCCTACAAAAATTAGCAAATTACACAATCCGGTCCTTGTACTGAAATATCTGCAGACACCGGGCTTAGAGAAAGATGGGAACTAGCAAAGTGAATGTGATCTTAACATCATTCGCTAATAGACACGTGCACTTAGTTTTGTTCCGAATTTGTTTGTTTTTTAAAGAACTTCGACAGATTTCAAAGATTTGCGAATTCTTAAATTCGTAAATCCGAGAATTCATAAATTCTGAAACCCGAAAGTCTGTAAATTGGTAAATTCGTAAATTCATAAATCCGAAAGTCGGTAAATTAATAAATTCATAAATTCATAAATTCGTAAATACGAGAATTTGTAAATTGAGAAATCCAAAAGTCCGTAAATTCATAAATTCATAAATCCGAAAGTCGGTAAATTCATAAGTTCGTAAATACAAGAATTCGTAAATTTAGAAATCTGAAAGTCCGTAAATTTGTAAATTCAGAAATTCGTAAATCTGATCTTTCGTAAATTCGAAAATCCGAAAGTCCGTAATTTCATAAATTAATAAATACGAGAATTCGTAAATTCATAAATCCCAAAGTCCGTGAATTTGTAAATTCATAAATTCGTGAATCCGAGCTTTCGTAAATTAGAAAATCCGAAAGTCTGTAATTTCATAAATTCATGAATGCGAAAGTCCGTAAATTCGTAAATCCGAGAATTCCTAAATTGATAAACCCGAAAGTCCGTAAATTCATAAATTCGTAAATACAAGAATTCGTAAATTGAGAAATCCGAAAGTCCGTAAATTCATAAATTTGTAAATCTGAGAATTCGTAAATTCAGAAATCCGAAAGTTCGTAAATTCGTAAATTCAAAAATCCGAAAGTCCATAAATTTGTAAATTCATAAATTCGTAAATCCGAGCTTTCGTAAATTCGAAAATCCGAAAGTCCGTAATTTCATAAATTCATAAATACGAGAATTCGTAAATTCATAAATCAGAAAGTCCGTAATTTTGTAAATTCACAAATTCGTAAATTCATAAATCAGAAAGTCCGTAAATTTGTAAATCTGAGAATTTATAAATTCATAAATCCGAAAGCCTGTAAGTTTGTAAATTAAAAAATTCGTAAATATGAGAATTCGTAAATTCATAAATCCGAGAATTCGTAAATTCAGAAATTCGTAAATTTGAAAATCCGAAAGTCCGTAAATTCGTAAATTTCAACATCAGAAAGTCCAGAAATTCGTAAATTAGTCAATTTGAAAATGCGAAAATCTGAAATAATAACTACTTATTATAGGTATTGGAATTTCCTTTAAAATTTGGCTGTTAGTGAACGTAGTGCATACAAATTTATGTAATGACTTATCCAAAATAACGAATGCCGCATCTAAACAAATGGAATGTAAATTATTGATAATTATAAATAACAATAATAATAATAATAAAATATAAATTGTATTATTATTATTTATTATTAATTTTTTCCGTTCCATCTGTTTAGATGCGGCATTCGTTATTTCAGATAATTCATAGCTTTGTCTAAATTAGTATTCATTAAGTTCACTAACAGCCACATTTCAGGAAAGGAAATTCCAAAAGCTATAATTTAATAGTTAGTTATAATTAGTTATTATTATTATTTCTAATTTTCAGATTTTCGTTCTTTCTTTATTTTCAAATTTTCTTTATTTTCGCTGATTAATGTAAAAATGTCACTGGCAGAGAAGGGGTTAACACTAGGGGCCGATCAAGGGGTTAAGTGTGTTTCCTCAGCATGTTTTAACTGTAGGGGGATGGGCTTACTGGGACATGACAGAGACCACTGTTCCCAATCACTGGGAACAGTAGATCTCCGACATGTCATTAAGCAGAACGGGGAATCACACTGGCAGATCCCCGTTCTGCCTCTATACCAGGCGATTGCAGGTCACCGACATTCATCGAGATAGGTACGGCGATTCGCGTAGCGCTGCCAACCTGCCGCAGTATATCTGCATGAGCTGATTGGCAAGAGGTTAAATTGTTTTTTTAGCCGGTTCCTGCCTGGCCTATAACAAGATGATGCCGGTGGGAATCTCTTATCGATCCAGGTGGACGTCATATGCCATCTTCCCGAATGGCACAGCACGATCTGACGCCGGCTGCATCCACCAGACACAGCCGATGACTGGTCGCTATATGGCCGATACCATGTGATCGCTGTAACCAAGCTTCCTTTCAAGCCATCCATTGTATACACTTGTGTTGCTAGTTGTTATTGGTCAGTGTGATCACATGGTACAGACTGGGCCAATCACAGCCCATCCGTAGGGTTCTATATTAAGTTGGCCAACCCTTTGCAGCTATAACAGCTTCAACTCTTCTGGGAAGGCCGTCCACAAGGTTTAGGAGTGTGTCTATGGGAATGTTTGACCATTCTTCCAGAAGAGCATTTGTGAGGACCTTGCTTTGTGCACTGGTCCAAATCATTTGGTGGAGAGGGAATTATGGTGTGGGGTTGTTTTCCAGGTGTTGAGCTTGGCCCCTTAGTTCCATTTAAGGGAATTCTTAAGGTGTCAGCATACCAAGACATGTTGGACAATTCCATGCTCCCAACTTTGTGGGAACAGTTTGTTCCAACATGACTGCACACCAATGCACAAAGCAAAGTCCATAAAGACATGGTAGAGTGTGCCATTGCCTCACCTCATTGTGCCATTGCTTCACTGTGCCATTGCTTAACTGTGCCATTGCTTCACCTCACTGTGCGATTGCTTCACCGTGCCGTTGCTTCACCATGCCATTGCCTCACCTTACTGTGCCATTGCTTCACCATGCCATTGCCTCACCTCACTCTGCCATTGCTTCAAAGTGCCATTGTTTCACCGTGCCATTGCCTCACCTCACTGTGCCATTGCCTCACCTCACTGTGCCATTACTTCACCGTGCCATTGCCTCACCTCACTGTGCCATTGCCTCACCTCACTGTGCCATTGCTTCACCGTGCCATTGCCTCACCTCACTGTGCCATTGCTTCACCGTGCCATTGCTTCACCGTGCCATTGCCTCACCGTGCCATTGCCTCACCTCACTGTGCCATTGCTTCACCGTGCCATTGCTTCACCGTGCCATTGCCTCACCGTGCCATTGCCTCACCTCACTGTGCCATTGCTTCACCGTGCCATTGCTTCACCGTGCCATTGCTTCACCGTGCCATTGCTTCACCGTGCCATTGCCTCACCTCACTTCGCTGATCTTCATTCCTTTATGCCTGGCAGAGTGAGTCAGACTGCAGGCATACATTTTTTAAAAGCCGCTTCTCCTCCTCTCGCTGTTCCGTGATAGGTGGAAAGCTCAGTTTCCCAGTAGAGCCTGTGTTCAGTGTTCCGCCTATGACGGACGTCCTGTCGTCCGAGGAGGAGGCGCGGCTTTTAAAAAATGGATGCCCGCAGTCTACATCTGATGACCCCTGATTTTTGAGCCATATTTTTAAGTATAAAAGGTTGTCCTATACGCCTACAAATACGGTATATAATGTTTGATTCAGAAAAATACTGATTGTTACATGTAAACAAAAAAAGTGCCACAAAAGGTCACATCCACATGGTCTTATACAACAGCAGCTTAAAAGCAGCAGAACAGCACAACACACCAAACCCATCAATAGACTCCAGTTACACCATTCCATATAATCCAATTCAAAATTCAAACGCCGCTTCCCAGGAGCTTCACAAACTCATGTCAGCAACCAAACCACAAACGTCCGCGTACGCAAATCCATAGCCAATAAATAACATGGCTTTAGTCCTACTATTTATTAGCCAGATTTAACACAATCAATTGCGTGACTTGTTTTTCCAGAATAAGCCCCCGCTATATTATAAGGATGGGGGTCATGGTTTGCTACCTGGAGGATCCTGTCATGTTGCCTATGATGGGGTGGGGGGGGGGGGGGAGTCACTTGGCTCTGGCTTGTGTCACGGAGGGGGAAAGAAAGCAGTCTGGTTTTTCTCAACGTTTGTGATGATTGCAATT
>CM056053.1:2305604-2313104 GCA_029574335.1 Rana kukunoris | reverse complement strand
TAGATAGATAGATAGATAGATAGATAGATAGATAGATAGATAGATAGATAGATAGATAGATAGATAGATAGATAGATAGATAGATAGATAGATAGATATCAATAAAAGCTACAAACACTCCTATAAAGATGTGAAAGTTACTCTATCACACAGCTCTCCTCTTTGTAACATTTAGCTGACCAATCAGAAGTGCCAAAACTTCTAGTCTAACCCACGTTAGCTAAAAAAAAAAAAAAAAATATTATATAAAAAGCACACTAATTACAAAAACCCAGTTGTATTGAATTGTCTAAAAACAAATGATATAATAGCACACTATTTACAAGTTGTCTAAAACCCAATTAAAATAATCCTTAAACATAAAAAGAAGAAGAAAGAAACTAGCACAGTTGACTGTATACAATATGTTAATACACTAAAAATTACGTAAGTGGGGTCCCCCAAAATGTTTAATGGGGAGCTAGAAGGGAGGTTAGGTGGCTTGTACCTTAGGTGATAATACTATACATACATATAAATAATGCATATTGTGTATCCATAAGTGAACTGGCCAATAAAGGACTACAAATCATGAATCGCTGTTCCCATACAGATTTAGCTAGACATTTTTCGAATTTTTCGATTTGCCTTAGGGAAGTGGTCTCCAAACTACCAGATGTGGACCTTTGCTTGCTTTTATTTGGCCTCGGGGCACAACCATCCCCACTGTTCAAAGGCACTATTCCTCCCACGGACACCAACGAAGCGGCACCATTCCTTCTACTGACACCATCGATAGGGCATAATTCCTCCCACTGACACCAAAAATAGGGCACTATTCTTCACAATACCACCAAGGATGAGGGCGATATTCCTCCCACTAATACCAATGATGGGGTGCTATTCTTCCTCCTACTGACTTCAGGTGCTATGTTTTTTTGTTAACTCCCAACAATGCCACTGGTCACAGTCTGACCCCCCTAAATTCTAAAAGACAGTAAACTGGCAGTGGCATCACTAGTGGGGGGCAGGGGGTGCAGCCTGCACCGAAAGACACCCACCAGAGGGGTGACAACTGGCTCTTTGTTTTTGAAAATTTGGAGACCCCTGCCGTAGGGGATCAGAAAGGAAGTTTTTCAAATTTTGGAGCAAATCTAACCATGCTTTATACGTTTTTATTTTTATTTTATTTTATTATTAATGGTTGAACTTGATAGACTTTTTGTCTTTTTCAACCTCTGTTATTACGTAATTAGAAAAGTGTAGAGAAAAGAGAAAACTACAGAAGGCCTTAACACATTTTAAACTTGTACCTTATGATTTGCATGCTCTATGGGCCAGATTCAGGTAGTCCAGAGCATCTTTGCTCTGGAGTAACGCTTCTCATTTGCGTTGCGCTGCCGAAATTTTAGGAGCAAGTGCTGTCATTCACGAAGCACTTGCTCCTAAAGTTGCGGCAGCGCATCACAAATGAGCCGGCAGAATTCAAATTTAGCGGGTACGGGGCGTGTAGTATGCTAACTACGCGCGATCCCGCCGCCAACGTACTGCGCATGCGTCGAGTGTCAAAACATCCCCGTGCGCATGCTCCAAAATCTGTGAATGAACGTCAATGACGTCACATTCCCATTCATGACCGTTTTACGCAAGCGACGTTTTTTTTTTTTTTTTCCGACGCGATGACGACGCCTATACCTAACATAGGATACTCCAACCCCATGTAGGTATATCTATGCGCCGCGTATCCCGTCCGGAAACGTCGTATCGTCATTGCGTCGCGCCGGATTTCGATCGTGAATTGCCGATTTCCGCTCATTAACATATTTTTTGAGCGTAAATCGGCGGGAACGCCCCCGGCGCCATTTTTAAGTTGAAGTAACGATGCGATGGCGAAACTCAGTTACGCTGCTCGCATCGGAACTTCAACCCGGCGTTTCTTGTTTTCTGGTTACAGAGACGCCGGCTCAAAGTCACAGTTAGGCTGGCGGATCACTCGATCCGCCAGCGTAACTGTTCCTGAATCTGGCCCTATGTGTGTGTTTTAAAGTTTATCTCTAGCCAAAATTGTTGTTCTTATTGTGGTTGGAGTGGTGAAGGGTTAGAACCCCCATATCTCACTCTTTGTGTAATGTAATGAGAACTGAAATTGAAGCGCCACAACACTGCTAAGAGCATAGCTCCCAACTGTCACTGATTTCAAGGGACTGTTCCTGATTTGGAACAAAGTCCCTCTGCCCCTCTTTCCTCCTCATTTGTCCCTCATTTTGGTCTGATCTCTATAGCTGTATATAAAATGCACATTTATCTTTAACCACTTCAGCCCTGGGGGATTTGGCTGCCCAATGACCGGGCCATTTTTTGTGATTCGGCACTGTGTCGTTTCAACTGACAATTGCGCGGTCGTGCGACGTGGCTCCAAAACAAAATTAATGTCCGTTTTTTCCCACAAATAGAGCTTTTTTGGTGGTATGTGTTCACTTCTGCAGTTTTTATTTTTTGCGCTATAAACAAAAAAAGCATACATTTTGGAAAAAAAGGCAATATTGTTTACCTTTTGCTTTAACAAATATCCCCAAAAAATGTATAATTTTTTTTCCCCCTCAGTTTAGGTCGATACATAAATGTGACAGAACAGTGATCTACTGCTCCCTGTCAATGGGAGCAGTGATCAATGTCATGTAACTTGTAGCCCAGCCCCCCCACAGTTAGAATCACTCCCCAGGACACACTTAGCCCCTTCCTTGCCCCCTAGTGATTAACCTCTTCCCTGCCAGTGTCATTTACACAGTAATCAGTGCATTTTTATAGCACTGATCGCTGTATAAGTGACAATGGTCCCAAAATAGCGTCAAAAGTGTCCAATGTGTCCGCCGCAATATCGCAGTCATGATAAAAATCACTGAGTGATCGCCACCATTACTAGTAAAAAAAATATATTAATACAAATGCCATAAAATGATTCCCTATTTTGTAGATGCTATAACTTTTGTGCAAACCAATCAGTATACACTTATTATGATTTTTTTATCAAAAATATGAAGAAGAATACATATCAGCCTTAACTGAGGAAAAAAAAAATGTATGTATTTTTTTGGGTTATTTATTATAGCAAAAAGTAAAAAATATAGCTTTTTTTTCAAAATTGTTGCTCTTTTTTTGTTTATAGCGCAGAGGTGATCAAATACCACCAAAAGAAAGTTCTATTTGTGGGACAAAAAAAGATCTCAATTTTGTTTGGGTGCAATGTCGCAATTGGCAGTTAAAGCGACGCAGTGCCGAATCACAAAAAATGGCCCTGTCATTGGGCAGCCAATTCTTCCGGGGCTGAAGTGGTTAAGATAACAATACCAGTAAGGCGGCGTACACACGATCGGACATATCCGATGAAAACGGTCCGCGGACCATTTCCATCGGATATGTCCGATCGGGAGTTTGATCCGATGGCGTGTACACACCATCGGATCAAATTCCCCGCCGCCGGACGGCGCGGTGACGCGGGGGTGACGTTGACGCCGCCGCGTCACCGCCACGTCACCGCACCAGGAAGTAAAACACTTCCGCGCATGCGCCCAATCCATTCGGCAGCGGCGCGGCGGCGATGGGGGCCGACATGTCTGCTGGTAAGTGTACTAACCAGCAGACATGTCGGGCGGACAGATTCCACCGGATAGATTTCAAAGCTTGCTTTGAAATCTGTCGGGTGGAGAAATCTGTCCGCTAGCCCATACACACGAGCGGAGATGTCTGCTGAAACGGTCCATCGGACCGTTTTCAGCGGACATATCCCCTCGTGTGTACGCGGCCTAAGATAACCCTACAGTATGTTTCCAGTGGTAACTTTCCACTTTCTTCGCTCTCTGTGTGTCATGGTGACCATTGTCACTGGAACAAAAACTGTTGGGATGAGCTCTCTGATGGGACACAGGCAGCAAAAAGAGAACTGACCTGGTTTTAACCCTTCCCTACTTTGAAATAGGTAAGCAGGCAAACTGGTAGGATCACCAGGTATTTCATACAAGGAAAGAAATACAAAGAGAACAGGATACTTCTTAACACAAGTACATGGTACAACAGCCACATATCAAGCACATATAAGAAATGTTGGGGTAATAAACACTTTAACTGGCTTTGCCTAATGGACCAATCAGTGACCTGGGAACTCTTCTTGTGTGCTGATGGTGTTTAGGTGATTCCTTAACCCGGGCTAGATCTGAGACCTGAGTTCGGAAGGAATGCAAATCCATGATCTAAAGGGTAGGTGTTGCGACAGTAGGAGTGCCGATACATGGGGGCCTAAACTTTGGTTTTTGGTTGACTATAAAGAGATTGTTTAGCATAATATTTACTTTTTTGTTATGGTCACACCTTGTCGCTCCAGTTGCTGTATATCTTGGGGGCTGCAGGAAAGACATGTGCACGCTGAAGTTTCTGTCTTTTTCTCCCAAAATACGGAAACATGGAAAGAGAGAAAATATTTCTCTGCCTACCACAAAAAGAAGACGTTAAAGTTTCTTACAAAGTTTTCCATCCTAAAAGTTTGAATCCACAGAAGGGGGACTAAACATGAACCCCCAGGCCAAAATGTATTCCAGCACCTCTGTATTCCCATCCTTTTCATTAAAACAAGCATTGCATATATAGAGGTGGGGGCAGAATGGGGTGCAGTATGGGGGGGGGGGGGGCATGGTTCAAAGAGACAAAAGGAAAGATGGAGGGAGAAAGATAGACATAGACAAAAGCAGGATGAAAAAGGGCAAAAACAGGAAAGAGAAGATAAACTAGACGAGAGAGATATGATAAAGAGAGAAATACAGAGGAGAGAATGGAAGTAGGGGAAAAGAAAATAGGTAAAAAAAAGGGGAAAATTAAAGCGGGGAAATGAGAAATGGAGGGGAAAGAATAAACACAGGACAAGAGAGATAGAAAAAGGAGGGAGAGAATAAAAGTTGGAAAAAAAGATTGAAGAAACAGGGGAAAGAGAATGAAAGTGGAGAAAAAAAAGAGAGCTAGAGAGAAGAGAATAGAAACTGAAGCCTTGTACACGCGCTCGTTTTTCACAACAAGAAAACTGCTGGGAGAGCTTTTTGCACAGAAAATCGTTCGTGTATATGGTTTCTCGTCGAGAAAACTGCCGTGAATCTCGACGAGAAAAAAAGAGCACCTGGTCTCTATTTTCTCTTCGGGAGTCTCAATTTTCTCATTGTGATTCTTGTCAGGCTGATTTGCGACGAGAAAAACGTTTGTTTGAAGGATTTTCCAAGACTTAAAAACCTGCGCATTGTCAGAATAAAGTATGAGACGGGAGCGCGCCTTCTAGTAAAACGAGCGTTCGTAATGGATATGGCACATTTGTCACGCTGTAACAGACTGAAGAGCGCGAATTGTCTCTCACCAAACTTTTACCAACACGCGGTAACACGAGCTTAGCAAAAGCAGCCCCAAGGGTAGCGCCAGTGGAACAAAACATCCCCTTTATAGTGCCGTTGTACGTGTTGTACGTTACCGCGTTTGAGAACAAAAAGATTTTGTCTCGAGAGTGTGTATGCAAGCAAAGCTAGACAAAAATCCCATCAAGCTTGACAAGAATCCCGTCGATAAAATTTTTTTTTTTTTTTACCAGGATTCTTAGCCGCGTGTACGAGGCTTTAGACAAGATAGAGGAGAAGTAGAGAGGGGGAATTGAGAGAAAATAAGTGGGGGAAAGAGAGAGGAGAAAAGGGGGGAAAAGAGAGATGTAGGAATGAAAGTGTGGAAAGGAGAGAGAGGGAAAAAAGAAGAGAAAGAATGAAAGAAGGGAGAAGAGAGAGAGGAGAAATAAAGAGGAGGGGAATAAAGTGGGGGAAAGAGAGAGGAGAATTAGAGAGTAGAGAATAAAAGTGGGAAAAGAAGAGGGGAAATAAAAGAAGAGAGAGATTGAAAGCCGGGACAAGAGATAGAAGAAATTGAGTGGAAAGAATGAAAGCGGTTGAAAGAGAGAAGAAAAATAGAGAGGAGAGAATGAAATAGGAGAATAAAAGAGAGGAGAAATAGACAGGGGATAATGAAAGTGTGGAAAGGAGAGAGGGGAAATACGGAGGAGAAAATTGATGAGGTAAAAAGGAAAGGAGAAATACAGAGGGGAGAATGAAATAGGAGAAAAAAAGAGGGGAGAAATATAGAAGGGAGAATGAAAGTGGGAAAAGAAGAGGGGAAATAAAAGAAGAGATAGAATGAAAGCAGGGACAAGAGTGAGGAGAAATAAAGAGGAGGGGAATAAAGCAGGGGAAAGAGAGAGGAGAAATTGAGAGGAGAGATTGAAAGTGGGAAAAGAAAGGGGGAAATAAAAGAAGAGAGAGAATGAAAGCAGGGACAAGAATAATAGTGAGGAAAGGAGACAGGGGAAATTGAGGGGAGAATAAAAGTGAGGAAAGGAGAAACTGAGAGGAGAGAATGAAAGTGAGGAAAAGAGAGAGGAGAAACTGAGAGGAGAGAATGAAAAGTCAGGAAAAGAGAGAGGAGACTTTGAGAGGAGTGAAGGAAAGTCAGGAAAAGAAAGAGGAGAGAATGAAAGAGGAGAACAAATAGAAGAGAAATAAAGGGGAGAATAATCGTGAGGAAGAGAGAGAGGGGAAATTGAGGGGAGAATGAAAGTGAGGAAAAGAGAGAGGGTAAATTGAGAGGAGAGAATGAAAGTGAGGAAAAGAGAGAGGGGAAATTGAGAGGAGAGGATGAACACCAGGAAAGGAGAGAGGAGAAATTAAGAGGAGAGAATGAAAGTGGTTGAAAGAGAGAGGAGAAAAGTCAGGAAAGGGAGAGGAGACATTGAGAGGAGCGAATGAAAGTGAGGAAAAGAGAGAGGAGAAATTGAGGGGAAAGAAGGGGAAAGTCAGGAAAAGAAAGAAAAGAAATTGGGAGGAAAGGATGAAAGTGGGGAAAGGAGAGAGAGAAAAAAGACAGAGAACAAAAGCAAGGTCAAGGAGGAAGAGAAATAGACAGGAAAGAATAAAAGTGTGGAAAAAAAAGAAAAGAGAAAAATAATGAAAGTGGGGACAAGAGAGAGGAGAAATAAAGAGGAGAGAATGAAAGAGGAGAGAATGAAAGAGGAGAAAAAAAGAGAAGAAATAGAGGGGAAAATGAAAATGAGAAAATGAGAGAGGGGAAATTGAGAGGAGAGAATGAAAGTGGGGAAAAGAGAGAGGGGAAATTGAGAGGAAAGGATGAAAGTGTGAAAAAAAAGAGAGGGGAAATTGAGAGGGGAGGATGAAAGTGGGAAAAGGAGAGAGGGGAAATTGAGAGGAGATAATGAAAGTGGGGAAAAGAGAGAGGGGAAATTGAGAGGAAAGGATGAAAGTGGGAAAAGGAGAGAGGGGAAATTGAGAGGAAAGGATGAAAGTGGGGAAAAAAGAGAGGGGAAATTGAGAGGGGAGGATGAAAGTGGGGAAAAGAGAGAGGGGATATTGAGAGGAGAGGATGAAAGTGGGAAAAGGAGAGAGGGGAAATTGAGAGGAGAGCATGAAAGTGGGAAAAGGAGAGAGGGGAAAT
>CM056053.1:2260604-2300604 GCA_029574335.1 Rana kukunoris | reverse complement strand
GACTCCCCTCCCTTTTTTTTATTATTATTATTATTATTTATTTTTTTGCGTTACACCTGTAAGGATCCCAATGGGCCCCCGTACATGCCCGGCTGGCCCCCCTCCCGTGAATTTTTTTATTTATTTTTTAAATCTTGCACCACACTTGCAAGGGGCCCGATGGCCTACCCCCCCCCCCCCTTATTATCTTGCGTCAGGCGAGAAGAGATTACACTTTTTTTTCTAGTCATCACCCCCCCTCCTCCCGGTTCTCTGCTCCAGGGGGCCCCAAAATTTGTGATGGCTGCCCTGTATGTGTGTGTATATATGTGTCCCCTGTGTGTGTGTATATTTGTGTGCCCTGTATGTGTGTGTATATATGTGTCCTCTGTGTGTGTGTATATTTGTGTGCCCTGTATGTGTGTGTATATATGTGTCCCCTGTGTGTGTGTATATTTGTGTGCCCTGTATGTGTGTGTATATATGTGTCCTCTGTGTGTGTGTATATTTGTGTGCCCTGTATGTGTGTGTATATATGTGTCCTCTGTGTGTGTGTATATTTGTGTGCCCTGTATGTGTGTGTATATATGTGTCCTCTGTGTGTGTGTGTATATTTGTGTGCCCTGTATGTGTGTGTATATATATGTGTCCCCTGTGTGTGTGTATATTTGTGTGCCCTGTATGTGTGTGTATATATGTGTCCTCTGTGTGTGTGTATATTTGTGTGCCCTGTATGTGTGTGTATATATGTGTCCCCTGTGTGTGTGTATATTTGTGTGCCCTGTATGTGTGTGTATATATGTGTCCCCTGTGTGTGTGTATATTTGTGTGCCCTGTATGTGTGTGTATATATGTGTCCTCTGTGTGTGTGTGTATATTTGTGTGCCCTGTATGTGTGTGTATATATGTGTCCCCTGTGTGTGTGTATATTTGTGTGCCCTGTATGTGTGTGTATATATGTGTCCTCTGTGTGTGTGTGTATATTTGTGTCCCCTGTGTGTGTGTATATTTGTGTGCCCTGTATGTGTGTGTATATATGTGTCCCCTGTGTGTGTGTATATTTGTGTGCCCTGTTTGTGTGTGTATATATGTGTCCTCTGTGTGTGTGTGTATATTTGTGTCCCCTGTGTGTGTGTATATTTGTGTGCCCTGTATGTGTGTGTATATATGTGTCCCCTGTGTGTGTGTATATTTGTGTGCCCTGTATGTGTGTGTATATATATGTGTCCCCTGTGTGTGTGTATATTTGTGTGCCCTGTATGTGTGTGTATATATATGTGTCCCCTGTGTGTGTGTATATTTGTGTGCCCTGTATGTGTGTGTATATATGTGTCCTCTGTGTGTGTGTATATTTGTGTGCCCTGTATGTGTGTGTATATATGTGTCCTCTGTGTGTGTGTGTATATTTGTGTGCCCTGTATGTGTGTGTATATATGTGTCCCCTGTGTGTGTGTATATTTGTGTGCCCTGTATGTGTGTGTATATATGTGTCCTCTGTGTGTGTATATTTGTGTCCCCTGTGTGTGTGTGTATATATGTGTCCCCTGTGTGTGTGTATATTTGTGTGCCCTGTATGTGTGTGTATATTTGTGTCCTCTGTGTGTGTGTGTATATATGTGCCCTCTCTGTGTGTGTATATTTGTGTGCCCTGTATGTGTGTGTATATTTGTGTGTCCTGTATGTGTGTGTATATATGTGTCCTCTGTGTGTGTGTATATTTGTGTGCCCTGTATGTGCAACTGTGTTCAGGTGAACACTGTCAGAGTGCGTATGTGTACTGTGTCTCTATGTACTAAATGTTACTCTGCACACATGTGTCATATATGTATGTTACAGCTGTATGTTTTATACTGTATATGTTTGTGTATGTAAATATTATTTATTTTCCATTTGAAATTTTTGCGGTCGCTCTCTCCCCCACGTCTTTCTCCTCTCTTACTCCCTCTTTATATCTTAAAGATAAAAATCATTTACCAATAAAAGTGTTTTGTAATCCATTTTTGGATAACCATACACACACACACACAGAGGCACTCGCACACAACAATGGTCGCAGTAATTCCGCTCTTGCTCCTCTTAAATAATACATTCGCTCGTTTCAATCGCAAATACTATTTTTTTTCCGGCCCCAGATGGGTTGACATTGCGGTGGCGCACACGTAGGTGTCTCATTGGAAATCTATGTTGCACCCCCCCTCCCCCCCCCACTCCGCTCTGTCATCTGTATTCAGCTTTGCGGCTGAGCCGCATCGCTCCTCTAATAGATGTCAGGTCCGACACTGGGTATTTCTTGTCAGTCTGAGAAATAAGACTCTCATAAAAATCAATATCACCTAAATCAATTTTACCTGTGCACGCTTTGTCATGAGATTCCATTTCTGAGGGGGGGGGGAGATTTGTGGGGGTGGGGGGATCAGATAAGTACATTCCAGCTGATTCTGGAGCAGAAATGGATAAATGGTAGATGATATTGCAGCCTCTCTACCTCACTGTGCAGTCTTGCTGATCAGAATGCCTGAAATGAAGACTGTTTGTGGTGCCCCAGAGCAACAAAGTTTTTGAAAAAATTTTGTAAAGCAATGCAATGCTGCCTACAGAGTCAGAAACGGGTAACGGAAGAATGTGGCCCTTGGCAAGGTAGCAGTTTTTGCAACAAAGAGAAAAAGCGGCACATCTAGAGATGAAGAAAAATTTGAGGGATCCACACTGTTCAGCAGACGCGTTTCAAACAAAGTGCTTAATCTGTGCAAAGATTAAGCACTTTGTGTGAAACGCGTCTGCTGAACATTGTGTCTCCCTCATGTGTCATGTTTTTTAAACCTTTGACTCTATTATTGTATTCTTCATCTCTGGATGTGCTGCTTTTTCTCTTTGTTGCATGTATTTTCCAGGTTGCGGACCTCGGCAGGCACCCAGTCTTGTTGCCACAGTAGAATCAAGAGATCTTTAATTTGCAGACAGCCTTGGAGCGGTGTACACTCTACTTCCCTTTTCCTAAGGTCGCAGTTTTGCTTCTCCAACTCCAATCTCCCCATCTATATAATTGACATTAAAAAGGATTGCAATGGGCACATGTCGATTGTCTGCACTGGAACATCCCATTAGATACGATCTGAGATGTTGTGGTGCACAGAGGGACCAGCTATCAGCCCCTGGGGGAGCTTGGGGTGTCCACTGAAAAAGAAAAGCAGGAGATGGCAAAGCCCTTATAGCAGTGGTTGTCCACTTGCAAGGTAAAGGGGGGCCCTTAATTGCACCCCCCCCCAATGTCTCCAAAGGGTCACATGTGGTATTTATTACATGTAATGCTACAGAAAACTGTCACAGACCAAACACTTGCTTGAGGAGATGGTCAGAGATTGTTCTTCAGGAGTGATTGTAGACTGAAGTCATGCTATAGGACAGGGGTCTCCAATCTTTTCAAACAAAGAGCCAGTTTATTGTCCTTTAGATTTTGGAGGGCCATATTGTGGCTATCAGGGGGAGAAATGTCCCGGGCCCAACATCAGTAAAAATAAATATGGCCTCTGATTTGGTGGTCAATAGGAGGAGTAGTGCCCCTCTTAGGAGGAGAAGTACTGTCCCATCATTGGTATCAGTGGAAAAAATAGTGCTCCGTTGTTGGTGTCAGTGGGAGGAATAGTGCCTCATATCAGTGGGAGGAATAGTGCCCAAGGGCTCGATAAAGACTAGCAAAGGGCCACATCTGGCCCTTGGCCAACAGTTTGGAGACCCCTGCTATAGGAGACCGTTAGAGACTAGGGACATGTTACATTAAAACATTAGACTTTATTACTATTAAAACCTGCTTTGCAAATTGGTGCTCCATTTACTGACTGCTGGGTCTCAAGGACCACACTTTAAACATCAAAAGGTCACATGTGGCCCTTGGGCCAAAGGTTGAGTGTTAGGGATTTATGGCGCACTTTGTTGACTTAAGTATGGGGATTCACTTAGCAGGTCTGGCCATAGAACAAAAAACAAACAAACGTACCTTTGTAGAGGCAGCGGCCACCCTGTGGGGTAGAGACACACAACTTTCCCTGGGCGCAGGTTGAGTCAAACCCTGTCCCACCACAGAATCATAGAAGCTGTTCTTAATGCCACTAAGGTCCCAATCCTGGATCCTCTATAGAGAATTCAGGCAGGTGTTGAATTTGTTAGGTAGGAAAGGTCTAGAAAAAGGCCATCAGTGGTTTGGTCGTCCGAAGCTCCTTTCTAGACCTTTCCTCCTCAACAAGGCCCTTTAGATACCAACTGTTGGTGAGTGGAAAGAAGTACTTGTATGCAGTTGATATCTAAAGGGCCTTATTGAGTTGAAAAGGTCTAGAAATAGGCCATTTATGGTCCCATGTGTTAAAGGGAGTTTCGGATGATCAGACCACTGATGGTCTGTTTCTAGACTTTTCCTACTTAACACATTCACTACCAGCCAGAAACCTCCACAGAGGATCCAGGATTGGGACCTAAGTGGCATCAAGAGCAACTTCTAAGATTCTGCGTGGGGGCATGGTTTAACTCAATCCAGTCCAATCGGCAAACATTGTTCAAGGATGGGTTGGAGTCATCTGGTTTAATGAACATCAAATGGCTTTATTTTACCAAAATACGCGTTTCTTGTCTTTAAATGACCACTTCTTCAATTCAGGGTGATATACTGATTTTTTTTTTCCCAGTCCACACATCTACTCATACCGCAATGAAAAAAAAACATGTGTATCATCCTGAATTGAAGAAGTGGCAATTTAAAGCCACAAAAAGCAATTTCTGGTGAAATAAAGCAATTTGAAGTTCATTAAACCAGATGACTCTGACCCACACTAAACATATGTTCGCAGGAGCCCCCGCCAAACAGACCATCAACTGGATTTTTCTAGAACTTTCCTACTCAACAAGGCCCATTGGATACTAACTTTCTATAAGTACATCCTCCCTTGTCAAGTGACAAATCCCTGCCCCACCCCGATTTCATGCAGGAGTATGGAATGTTGTAGTGGGCCCCCTGGGACATTCATTGAGCCCTAGGCTCCTGCCTAGACTTCCTTGCGTATGATCTGGCTCTACATTGCATACAAGGTTGATACGGAGGAAGGCAAAGTGGTCCAATTTTGTTAAAACAGGAAAAAGTTTCCGTGTTGCTTAGAAATATAAGTAGCTATGTTTATTTTTTACTCTTAGAACCGCATTCATACCCTTTTTTTACAGCAAAGGTCAGCCAAAACCCGCTCCTGTGGAAGACTATTCCATGTTTTCACAGCTCTTACAGTAAAGAACTGTTTCCATTTGCAGAGGATAAAGTCTATTACACCCTAAGTGCCGGTTCACACTACAGCGACATGAAAGTTGGCACGACTTTGTGAGGCAACTTGAGGCAACTTTGAGTCAACGTCAAGGCAACTTCGAGGCAACATCAAGTCTCCTCCAGGACAGACAAATTTTGCCAGTGGCCAATCAAACAATAATCAGCTCTGTGGAGGGAGGGGTTTGCCTGAGAAAACGATTTTCTCTTCCTGTAAAGTTGCTTCAGTTAAGACACTGATCCGACTTTGGAGGCAACTTCCATTGAAATCAATGGGTACAAGTCGCCTCAAAGTAGTACAGGAACCTTTTCTGAAGTCGGAGTGACTTCAGTAGTGTGCATTAAGACGGCTCTCATTCACTTTGATGTAATTTCTCATGTCGTGGGACATGTCGGGGCGACACAAGTCGGATCCCAATTCGCGGTAATGTGAACCGGCACTAACAATGTTTTATTTTCTTATTTGTTCTTTTTGGATTTGTTTAACCCTTTTATGCTGGCGGCCAGAGTTGGTCACGATCTTGTGCTCTTTCTTTGTTAATATTGTTCCCAGCTATCTCTGTTGACTATCAAACACCTTCGCCATGTTATGGAGTAAGGCTAGGTTTACATAGTTACATAGTTAGTCAGGTTGAAAAAAGACACAAGTCCATCCAGTTCAACCATAAAAAAATTAAAATAAACAAACAAAATAAAACACAGTACATCCCATACACCCAACTCCATACCCACAGTTGATCCAGAGGAAGGCAAAAAACCCCAGCAGAGCGATGATCCAATTTGCTACCGGAGGGGAAAAAAATCCTTCCTGATCCCCCAAGAGGCAATCGGATTTACCCCGGATCAACTTTACCTACAGAACTTAGTACTCGGTTATATTATGTGTATTTAGGAAAGAATCCAGGCCCTTCTTAAAGCAATCTCACTGAGCCGGCCAGAACCACCTCTGGAGGGAGTCTGTTCCACATTTTCACAGCTCTCACTGTGAAGAAACCTTTCCGTATTTGGAGGTGAAATCTCTTTTCCTCCAGACGTAAAGAGTGCCCCCTTGTCCTCAGCGTTGACCTTAAAGCGGATGGTTCACCATAAATAAATATTAAAAGCCAGCAGCAACAAATACTGCAGCTGCTGACTTTTAATATTAGGACACTTATCTGTCCTGGAGTCCAGCGGCGTCCGCAGCAGAGGATGAGCGATCGCTCGTCACCCTGCTGCTCCCCCCTCCATCCACAGTGAGGGAACCAGGAAGTGAAGCGCTCCGGCTTCACTGCCCGGTTCCCTACGGCGCATGCGCGAGTCGCGCTGCGCCCGCGATTGGCTCCCGCTGTGTGCTGGGAGCTGAGAGTTCCCAGCACACAACGGGAAAAGCCCGTCTTTTGCCCGAGACTGCGGGCCGGAAGTGGGTGCAGATACCTGTCTTTAGACAGGTATCTGCACCCCCTCCCCCCTGAAAGGTGTCAAATGTGACACCGGAGGGGGGGAGGGTTCCGATCAGCGGATCTTCACTTTAGGGTGGAGATCCGCTTTAAAGTGAATAACTCAACACCAAGTTCATCTATGCATTTTGTAGAGCATTTTGCAGAAATGAATTACAGACCAATTAACATGGTTTCATAAGGGACACAGTCACATCTATGGGCCAGATTCAGGTAGATGGGAGCATCTTTGCTCTGGAGTAACGTTTCTCATTTACGTCACGCTGGCGAAATTTTAGGAGCAAGTGCTGTTATTCATGAAGCACTTGCTCCTAAAGTTGCGGCAGCGCATCGCAAATGAGCCGGCGGAATTCAAATTGGGCGGGTACGGGGCATGTATTATTTAAAATAAGCGCGATCCCGCGGCGAACGTACTGCGCATGCGTCGACTGTCAATGCATCCCAGTGCGCATGCTCCAAATTCTGTCAGTGAACGTCAATGACGTCAAATCCCCATTCATGAACGTTTTACGCAAGCGACGCGATTTTTTTTTTTCGACGCGATGACGACGGCTATACTTAACATAGGATACTCCACTAGGGGGCTGCTTTATCTTTACGCCGCGTATCGCTTACGGAAACGTCGGAAAGTCACTGCGTCGCACCCGAATACGATCGTGAATTGCCGATTCCCGCTGATTAACATATTTTTTCAGCGTAAATCAGCGGGAACGCCCCCGGCGCCATTTTTAAATTAAAGTTGCGATGCGATGGCGAAATTCAATTGCGCCGATCGCATCGGAACTCCAACCCGGCGTTTCTTGTTTTCTGGTTACAGAAAACAGAAACGCCGGCTTAAAGTGACAGTTAGGCTGGAGTATCACTGATAGATAACTCTACCTGAATCTGGCCCTATGTGTTTTCGAGCCGTTGCAGTTTTTTAAAGGGTAAGGGACTTTTTCCATGCAGCAGCGTTTTACGTGTAATAGACTTCAAAGGACCAGCATTAAAACTGCAAGTTTTGTATTTTGTATGTGTTTCTGATGCTTTTTTGTTAATAGGAAAGTATGACAGTTCTGTTCACGTAGTGGAACTTTGATGCAACTTTGATGGGACTTTGCACTCCCAGGCACTTAAGTAGCATCAAATTAGTGCAGAAGCCTTGTGTCCAGTAGCCTGTTAGGGTTAAGGGCTAGGGTTAGGGTTAAATGTTAGGGTTAAGGGCTAGGGTTAAGGTTAAATCTTAGGGTTAGGGTTAGCAGTAAATGTTAGGGTTAAGGGCTAGGGTTAATGTTAGGGTTAAGGGTTAGGGTTAAGGTTAAATCTTAGGGTTAGGGTTAGCAGTAAATGTTAGGGTTAAGGGTTAGAGATAAGGGCTAGGGTTCAGGGTTAAGGCTATGGTTAAATGTTAGGGTTAGGGTTAGCAGTAAATGTTAGGGTTAGAATGGTAACCCTAACAATTACCACTACCCCTAGCCCTAATGATTACCGCTAATCTCAACCTTAATGATAGCCCCTATCCCTTACCATAACTTTCACCCTAACCCTATAATTTAACCCGAACCCTAGCCCTACCCTAATATTTAACTCTAACTCTAGCCCTTAACCCTAACTCTTACCCTAACCCTAACATTTAACCCTAACCCTAGTACTTACCCTAATATTTAACTCTAACCCTGGCACTTAACACTAACCCTAACACTTAATACTAACCCTAGCCCTTAACCCTAACCCTAACATTTAACCCTAACCATAGCCCTTACCCTAACGTTTAACCCTAACCCTAACCCTAACATTTAATCCTAACCCTAGCCCTTTCCCTAAAATTTAACCCTAACCCTAGTCCTTACCCTTACCTTTAACTCTAACCCTAGCAATTGATCCTAACCCTAGCACTTAAACCTAACCCTAAAATGCAACTTTGGACACATAAAGGTTCCTGTACTACTTTGATGCTATTGACTCTCATGCGACTTTTGATGCTACTTGAGTGCCAGAGAGTGTAACGTTACATCAAAGTCACACTGCATGAACAGAACTGTTATACTTTCCTATTAGCATAAAAATCTAAAAAGCATCAACAACCCTTAAAAAATGCATGAAAAAATTACATGTTCATAAATGCAAAACACACCGCAAAATGCGCCAAAAAAAACGCATCAAGCACAACCTGGATAAACACTCCCTATAATTGGATGAGAATGCTGGGATCTTCATCTCTTTGACAGTGCTTTGGTCTAGCAGCTAATCACTAGGTCTGATCACTACCACCTTACAAGGACGTAACGTTACTGCTTCCCTTGGTCGCCAACACTACTCATTCTAATGTGGGCTGCAAAGGATAAAGGAGTGTCGAGAAGCTGCTGACAAGGTGAGAATAAGGGGGTCGGGTGGACTTTGTGACTTTGCCTACATGGGCATGGGGACAGTGTTTGAAAGACACCTACTCATTCCACTGAAGGCTTTTTAAACTGTGCCTGGTCCCTGCACAAATTTTCTTTATGTTCTGCTTCTACTACCACACGACGGCTGTGAACTTTTCAATAGATTTACCAAAGATGTTCCCCACAATCGTGGGCATACATGTGACTCACCAAGGATGGGAGCATGGTTATCCATTGCCTGATTTATGATATGTGTGGGTCATCATGAATATTAATGAGTGATCATTTTCTAAATGTTTTTATCCCTTTAAATTCTCTTGGTGTCCAGAGAGCTGGCTCATAGAATTGTCAAAGGGTGGACATGACTGAACAATACACACACATATACTATATCACCAAAAGTATTGGGACACCTGCTTTTACAATCTCATGAAATTTAATGGTATCCCAGTCTTAGTCCATAAGGTTCAATATTGAGTCGGCCCACCCTTTGCAGCTATAACGGCTTTAACTCTTCTGGGAAGGCTGTCCACAAGGTTTAGGAGTGTGTCTATGGAAATTTTTGACCATTCTTCCAGAAGCTTGTGAGGTCAGGCACTGATTTTGGACTAGAAGGCCTGGCTCGCAGTTTCCGCTCTAATTTATCCCAAAGGTGTTCTATCGGGATGAGGTAAAGACTCTGTGCAGGTCAGTCAAGTTCCTCCACCCCAAACTCGCTCATCCATGTCTTTATGTACCTTGCTAAGACTGGGATGCCATTAAAGTTCATGTTCGTATAAAGGCAGGTGTCCCAATACTTTTAAAAATCTATATTAGGGCTGCGGAAATGAATCGTTAATTTTCGCGGAGAGAGCTCCATGGTCTCGCCCATAGGAAAGGCAGCGGTTTCGGCCTAGCTCCGGAGCGGTGGCCATCTTGGTCCACCCGGCAGCAGCCTAGTAGCGGCGCGCTGACGTCATCTTCACCCGCCTGCTTGTGTTATCTGCTCTGCGGACGGGTCTGCCTGCTGTCTATTCCGGTAAGAGCGGGCAATCGAAGATGTAGGGGTATTACGGTATGGGGGGGGTGGCAGATGTGGATATTACAGTATGGGGGGCAGATGTGGATATTACAGTATGGGGGCAGATGTGGATATTACAGTATGGGGGGGAAGATGTGGATATTACAGTATGGGGCAGATGTGGATATTACAGTATGGGGGCAGACATGGATATTACGGTATGGGGGGCAGATGTTGACATTGCAGTATGGGGGGAGATGTGGATATTACAGTATGGGAGGCAGATGTGGACATTGCAGTATGGGGCAGATGTGGATATTACGGTATGGGGGCAGATGTGGACATATTGCAGTATGGGGCAGATGTGGATATTACGGTATAGGGGCAGATGTGGATATTACGGTATGGGGGCAGATGTGGATATTACGGTATGGGGGCAGATGTGGATATTACGGTATAGGGGCAGATGTGGATATTACGGTATGGGGGCAGATGTGGATATTACGGTATGGGGGCAGATGTGGATATTACGGTATGGGGGCAGATGTGGACATATTGCAGTATGGGGCAGATGTGGACATTGCAGTATGGGGGCAGATGTGGATATTACGGTATGGGGGCAGATGTGGATATTACGGTATGGGGGCAGATGTGGATATGACGGTATGGGGGCAGATGTGGACATATTACAGTATGGGGCAGATGTGGATTTTACGGTATAGGGGCAGATGTGGATATTACGGTATGGGGGCAGATGTGGATATTACGGTATGGGGGCAGATGTGGATATTACGGTATGGGGGCAGATGTGGATATGACGGTATGGGGGCAGATGTGGACATATTACAGTATGGGGCAGATGTGGATTTTACGGTATAGGGGCAGATGTGGATATTACGGTATGGGGGCAGATGTGGATATTACGGTATGGGGGCAGATGTGGACATATTGCAGTATGGGGCAGATGTGGACATTGCAGTATGGGCAGATGTGTATATTACGGTATGGGGGGCAGATGTGTATATTACGGTATGGGGGGCAGATGTGGATATTACGGTATGGGGGGCAGATGTGGATATTACGGTATGGGGGCAGATGTGGACATTGCAGTATGGGGGAGTTGCCGTGTCGACTGCAATTTCAAAAAAAGTGCAGGGACTTCTTTCCTGTGTATTAGGGGACACGGCAGCTTATTCAAATAAATAGCCTCTCATGCCCATGCAAACTGTGGCCCGCGCGGCAGCACAGGTGTGAACCTAACCCTGAAATCAAAGCAGTTCTTGGCTTACTGCATAAGCACCACTTTTGTTAGCTGCCGTTCTCTATACCTGCCTTTTATCAAGCCTACCATCTAACCATTGATCCCCATGTACTGACCTCTGGCTTTGTTCCTGGCTATTGGAGTCTGCTACATGTCCTGACCCTTGGCTTCATCCTTGGTTACACAAGTCCACTGCTGGACCTGAACTCTGATCTCTACCTTCCCTATGGTGACTGCAAACAGCTCTGTTCTCTGGATTGTCACTGCAGTGTACCTTCCTGCTTCAGATCAACTTCCTGGTACCATCGTCCCCAAGTAGATAAACGTGGGGATTGCAACCTTACAGTGTAGCTAGAGACTAGCTAGCTTGACAATGTATTTTAGTTATTCAGGCCACCGGTCAGGCTGGAGGAGGTGTGTGGTGTCACGTTTAATAAAAATCTACTGGACTCATGCAAGTTCCATGGCTCTCTAGTGCTTTCTATGTTTCTCAGACCTTTCTGGGGACCCTTGAGGATACCCTGGTATTAGGGTTGCCATCTGTCGAGGATTCACCCGGACAGTTCGGGTTTGGAATCATGCGCCCGGCTTTCAGACTGCCTGAAACCCGGACACATTATTTAGACTGGACTTTGGCTTCCCAGCAGGGTTGCTGGCTGCAGTTGTCTAAGCCGAGAGTGTCTGTTGCTCATTCTCAGTGCCTAAAGCCAACATTAACAAACCCCGCCCCGCCCAAAACAGAGACGGGAGAGGAGAGAGGGCTCAATCTGCACCTCTTCCCTCCACCCCTACTCTCAAATTCCAGCCCCAAGTTTCTTTTTCTGAGGCATCGTGCCGGGGATTGAAGTCCGGCAGCCTCAGATACATCTGGATGAGAGTTGCTGACTGCCAAGGGGTGAGTGAGCTTACCATCCATCCCTGTCTGTGACTGAATTCTCCCCCCCCCTTCTCTCTCCTGCCTCTGAGTGAGTACACTAAGGAAAACCAGGGCTCTCAGAGCACCCCTTACATCAGAGTTCCCCTTTACACCAGAGGTCACAGTGTTCCCCCTTACATCAGAGTTTTCTCCGTACATCAGAGTTCTCAGTGTTCCCCTTTACACCAGAGGCCACAGTGTCCCCCCCATACATCAGAGTCCTCACTGTACACCAGAGTTCTCAATGTTTCCCCTTAAATCAGGGTTCTCAGAGCATCCCTTACATCAGAGTCTGCAGAGTCCCCCCTTACAGTGAAAGGGAACTTCTGCGAGTTCAGATGTAAAAGGGGAACTCTGTGGACTCTGATTTAAAGGGGAACTCTTGCTATTAACTTCATATGATTAGACATGTTATTTAATAGCAAAATATATGTATAGTTTATACTATAAAAATAATAATTGCTGTGCACCGCTAAAGTCTTCGGACTTGAAGAAAAGGTGGCAACCCTACCTGGTGTATAGAGAAATGTCAAGGGTTCCACTAACACTTTTTCAGTGGAAGAAATAATAAATACTCCAGCTTCAAAGAGGTACAGGAAATGTGGCCTTTCACTCCCTGCTCCTGTGTGTTTGCTGGCCATAAAATTGAGTTACCAACTCCACCTATCCATGACAAAAGCTGGCACATCCAGTCTAACCAGGTTTCCTGCTTTTCTCCCAATGTGTGTCTAATCTAATTCTTCACACCCGGGTCATTCAGAAAGAAATTATTTACACTGTTGCTTTCCTCTCTTGTTGTCTCAGAAATGTAGTTCTGATAGAACCCTGGCTGGGTTTGGTTTGAGCCAGGTTCAGTGAGCCCAGTGGGAAGCCTGTGAGCTTCAAACTTTGTGCCCATCAAAGTTTATGGCCTATTCCAAGGCTACTAGACAATCTTTTGTTGGAAAAAAAAAGGGCAAGGGTAGCTGGGAATTGCCATGGGGGCACATATATTAAAGCAGAGGTCTTCAAACTTTCTAAACAAAGGGCCAGTTTACTGTCCTTCAGACTTTAGGGGGGCCGGACTGTGGCCATCATGAGTATAAATTGTCCCAGCATCAGTTGAAGTGTGGAAACACACTTTTTTGGTGTCAGTGAGAGCAATAGTGCCCCATTGTTGAGGTTATTAGGGGGAACTGTGCCTCATCGTTGGTGCCATTGGCAGGAATAGTGCCAGATCTTTGGTGTTATTGGGAGGAACTGTGCCTCATCATTGTTGTCATTGGAAGAGATGGTCCCTCATCATTGGTGTCATTTGGAGGAACTGTGCCCAATCATTGGTGTCATTGGGAGGAATGGCCCCCCACCAATTGGTGTCATTGGGACTCATTGTTGGTGTCATTGGAAGGAATGGTTCCCCTTCATTGGTATTATTGGGCCCCATCATCGGTGTCATTGGAAGGAACTGTGCCCAATCATTGGTGTCATTGGGAGGAATAGTCCCCCACCAATTGGTGTCATTGGGCCTCATTGTTGGTGTCATTGGAAGGAATGGTCCCTCTTCATTGGTATTATTAAGCCCCATTGTTGGTGTAATTTGGAGGAACTGTGCCCCTTTGTTGGTGTCAAGGAATAAAATACTGCCCCAAGAGCCAGATAAAGGCAACAAAGGGCCCCGTTTGGCCCCCGGGCCACAGTTTGGAGACAACTATACTAAAGCAAAAATAAAATTGAAAATAAACTACAGTTCAGTGGAGAGAGGGTTTCCTCATGTGGCCTAATGGGCAACATTGAAAATCCACAAATTCTCTAAATATTATGCCTGGGGTATGATTGGGGGAGGAGACTGATCGCTGTCCCTATGTACAAGGGACACAGCATCGGTCTCCTCTCCCTAACAGGACGTGGATCTGTATGTTTACACACAGAGATCCACGCCCCTGCTCTGTAAATGCCGATCGTGGGTACTTGGCGACATCGCGGCGGGCGTGACACGGCAAGCACAGATTTTCTTCGATGCGTGCCTGCGGCTCACACACTCCACACCAGGGAGAAAGCCTCACATTACTGTGTGGAGTTACAGACAGAAGAACAGGAAGTGAGGATTTCTCAGAAGAAATAAGGACATTTGAAAGCAAAATGTAAGGATGAGGTAAGTGAAGGAGGACTGCACTAAGGTAAAGGAAGATATTTAGGGCAAAACAAAATTGTACCTTTACAACCCCTTTAATTGAATCTATAGGATTTTATATAGGATATGTACTGTGCATAACTTTAACTGTGTTGAATAGTCTTTGTCAAGAGATTGATAACAGCCGCCTACTTCAGATCAATTTTTATGGTATGTTTAAGGTTCCGCCTGCTCCCAGACCGCCATGCCTGTGCACTCCGACTCTCTGATCTTCCTGAGAAAATAATCTTTGGGCAGCAGAATTTTTGGGCTGAATCTCCGAGTTCTGCTCCGTATATTTATCAAACACTTGCAGAATATTTTCTTTATATTATCTTTGCAAAGCTCCGGGCACATCATAAATCATCCTTTATGGAGAATATTAGGAATGTGATGATTGACGCACGGTGTGCCCGGAGCTCCTGGCACTTTAACCACCAAAGTAATGAAGTCAAACAGAAGCGGTTTGGAGGGATTCTGCAGGCGGGATTTTGAAGTTGTAGAAGCTGGAGGACCGTGCCAGCCTACAGAATGTCAGCCTGTATTACCAGGGTATGGAAAGTGTAGGCGTTTGGCTACAGGAGAAATAGAAGGGAAAATACAGCGGAACCTCGGATTGCGAGTAGAACGGTTAACAAGCGTTTCGCAATACGAGCTCTGTGTTTTAAAAAAAATCCTATCTCGGTTTGCGAGTGCTGTCTCGTAAAACGAGCCGGATTCGGGCCAAAGCGGTGTGCAGTACCACGTTTGGCCTGAGGTGGGGGGCGTCGAGCCGAGCAGAGCCTGAACGGCGCCGATCGGTGCTGTTCGGGGCCATTTGGAAATGCTCAGAAACACATGGAAATACAAAGGGCCAGATTCAGGTAGAGTTAGGCTGGAGTATCAGAGATACACCAGCATAACTCTCACTTTGAGCCGGCGTTTCTGTTTTCTGTAAGCAGAAAACAAGAAACGCCGGGTTGGAGTTCCTATACGGGCGGCGTAATTGTATTTCGCTGTCGTATCGGAACTGCAATTTTAAAAATGTCGCTCGGGGCGTTCCCGCTGATTAACGCCGAGAATATGTTAATCAGCGAGAGACGGAAATTCACGATCGTACGCGGGCCCGACGCAGTGACTTTCCGACGTTTCCGTAAGCGATACGCGGCGTAAAGAAAAACATGCCCCCTAGGTGGAGTATCCTATGTTAAGTATGGCCGTCGTCATCGCGTCGAATTTAAATTTTTTAGCGTCGTTTGCGTAAAACGTCCGTGAATGGGGATTGACGTCATTGACGTTCATTGACAGAATTTGGAGCATGCGCACTACGTTCGCCGCGGGATCGCGCCTAGTTTAAATAATACACGCCCCCTACCCGCCCAATTTGAATTCCGCCGCCTCATTTTCGCTACGCCGCCGCAACTTTAGGAGCAAGTGCTATGTGAATAACAGTACTTGCTCCTAAAGTTTCGGCGGAGTAACGTAAATGAGAAACGTTACTCCAAATTAAAGATTCGCTCTCCTACCTGAATCTGGCCCAAAATTTCCGAGCCTTTCCGAGGTTTGCAGAGGTCAGCCGAGCTGTCCTCGGGCCTTTCCGGCTGTTTGCGAGGCTCTCCGGCGCCCCCCCCCTCACCTCTGGCCACATGTGGTATTGCATGCCATTGAAGTCAAAGCGGAACTAATTATTTTAGTTTCCATTGACTTCAATGGGGAAACTCACTTTGATATGCGAGTGCTTTGGATTACGAGGATTCTCCTGGAGCAGATTATACTCGTAATCCAAGGTCCCACTGTACTGGGAAAGTTGGAGGTTCTAGTATCAGATTTAGAGGCAAAGTTCCCACCAGAAACAGTTGTGCCCATTAATGCAGCCTCTCCAGAGCCCATAAATGCAGCCTACTAGTGCCCATCAATCAACGTTTGCTTGCTTGCATTCATTTGGGAGTCAGGACACAGACACAGTCCTCCACCGCTGCTGCGCCTCTGACATTATGTACAAACGGAGTGGCAGCTTCCTGCTGATGCTGGGACTTAGTTGCTTGCTGCAGAGAGAAGAGAGTAGGAACACAGTGGCCGGGCGCCCCCCGGCAGCAGTGCACCATAGGTGGCTGCCTAGTTTGCCTAGTGGTAGCACCAGCCCTGGTGCTCAGCATGGGAGCAATATAGTGAGGGGTTGAGCGGGGACCAGAAAGAGAGGAGGATCAGAAAACCAGAGGATGAGCAGAGGTTGGGGTACTACTGAGCAGGGAATCGGCAGAGCTGGGGGTACTACTGAGTGTGGTATCATCAGAGCTGGTGGTACTACTGGGCAGAGGATCTGCTGGACGAGGTACTAATAAGCTGGGGATCTGCTGGATGAGGGTACTTATAAGCTGGGGATCTGCTGGACGAGGGTACTAATAAGCTAAGGGTTCTGCTGAATAAGTATAGTAGTGAGTTACTATAACAAAAAGAAAATCAACACACCAAGAGCATTTTCCAAGCTTCAATAAAGCTTCAAAAAAGCATCACTGAAGCTTCAAAAATACACGTTGAAGCGGTAGGCGCTTTAATTTGTGTTCCAGTCGAAGCAAGTGTAAATGAGCTCTTTCTGTGCCAATCACTGTTAAGCACAGTGTTCAAATACTGCATGTGCTACTTTGGCATGATTGTCGCACATAGGAAGGTATATGACAATTAAAGGGTATTCATGTAGCATGAAAATACGCAAAAACAAAAAGCGTAAACGGGACTCCCACTTCCATGTATCCTAGTGTGAATGGGGGCTGGATATCATTACAAATACTTCTTCTGTGACCTTTATTACTTAGTTACATCCAGCTTATTCATTTTTTTAATGTGTGTTCCTTTCCAGAAATAAACCTCTTTTAACCCTAACCTTCTATTTGTATTACTTTATACAGTTTTATATTTATTTGTATTAATTAAGGTCCATTGGATGAACTGGATGGACTAAATGTAGCATTAAATCTTCTTTTGCACATGTTACCCCCGAAGAAGGGGAAATTTGTAACCTCTGAAAAATGTTGGATGGATTAACCATTAATTTGTATGACTCGTTATTTAAAGAGCACATGAGGCTATGCATGTATAATTCTAAATGCATCAGATCACCAATTATCCATAAAAGTATAAGTGCAGCTTTCCTATCATTTTAGATAGTTAGCTTGGGGGTGCCGGAGAGCCTTGGAAATGATCGGGGACAGCTCGGCTGACCTCGGAAACCCTTGGAAAGGCTGGGAACTGAGTATTTCTGAGTATTTCCAAACAGCTCCATTCAGCTCTTCTCCGCTCTGTCGCCCCCCCGCACGTCAGGCCAAATGCGGTACTGCACACCCCATTAGCTTGAATTCTGCTCGTTTTACGAGACAACACTCTCAAACAGAGTCAGAATTTATAAAAAAAAAGTTGCTCATCTTTCAAAATTCTTGTTAACCGTGTTACTCGTAAACCAAGGTTCCACTGTATGGCCTGATGAATTGGGCTTTAAAGGGGTTGTAAAGGTACACGTTTTTTACCTTAATGCATCCTATGCATTAACCACTTCCCGCCCGGCCAATAGCCGATTTAAGGCCAGGAAGTGGTTATGAAATCGTGACTAGACGTTCTCAAACGTCTAGCACGATTTAATGCCGCGAGCGCCCGTGCGGGCGCGCAGCGCGGCGATCGGTGATGCTGGGTGTCAGTCTCCGGCGGAGCCTCGTTACCACGTGATCAGCCGTGTCCAATCACGGCTGATCACGATGTAAACAGGAAGAGCCGCCGACGGCTCTTCCTCACTCGCGTCTGACAGACGCGAGTACAGGAGACCCGATCAGCGGCTCTCCTGACAGGGGGGGTTCGCGCTGATTGTTTATCAGCGCAGCCCCCCCTCGGATCGCCACACGGACCACCAGGGAGTGCCCACACTAGACCACCAGGGAACATAAAAAAATGACAAAAAAAATGACAAAAAAAAAAAAAAAAAAATGACAAAAAAAAAAAAGTCAGCAAGAAAAAAAAAAGGGGCAGTAATAAAAAATGATGCCAATCAGTGCCCACACATGGGCACTGATTGGCAACATTGATCCATCAGTGCCACCCCTCAGTGATCATCAGTGCCACCCCAGTGTCTGTCAGTGCCACCCACAGTGCCAATCCATGCCCAGTGCCCACCTATCAGTGCCCACCTGTGCCACCTATCAGTGCCCACCTGTGCCACCTATCAGTGCCCACCTGTGCCACCTATGAGTGCCCACCTGTGCCGCCTATGAGTGCCCACCTGTGCCGCCTATGAGTGCCCATCAGTGCCGCCCATGAGTGCCCATCAGTGCCGCCCATGAGTGCCCATCAGTGCCCCATACCAGCGCCGCCTATCAGTGCCCATCAGTGCTACCTAATCAGTGCCCATCAGAACTACCTCATCGGTGCCCATCAGTGCCACCTCATCGGTGTCCATCAGTGCCACCATATCAGTGCCTGTAATTGAAAGAGAAAACATACTCATTTACAAAAAAATTAACAGAAAAAAATAAATCTTTGCTCTATTTTTAGTTGTTGCGCAAAAAAAAAAAAATTGCAGAGGTGATCAAATACCACCAAAAGAAAGCTCTATTTGTGGGGAAAAAAGGACGCCAATTTTGTTTGGGTGCAGTGTAGCATGACCGCGCAATTGTCATTCAAATTGCGACAGTGCTGAAAGCTGAAAATTGGCTTGGGCGGGAAGGTGCGTAAGTGCCTGGTATGGAAGTGGTTAAGGTGAAAAAACATCTCACAGCACCGCCCCCCCCCCGAGCCCCCGTTGTACTTACCTGACCGTTCGAATCTCCCGGGCGCGTCCACGTCATCCTCTTCGGTTCCCAGCCTGGCCGTTGATTGGCTAGGCTGGGCGGATTGATAGCAGCGCAGCCATTGGCTGGCGCTGCTGTCAATCAGAGCAGATGACGCGGCGCGCCGGGGCCAGAGCCGAGTGATACAGTCGGCGGCTACGGCCGCCGCTGTATCACGGGAGCGCGCTCGCAAAAGCTTTCCTCCATGCGAGCGCCCTCGCATGAAGAGGGAAAGCTTTTGCGAGGAGGAGCCCAGACAGCCGCCGAGGGACCCCAGAAGACAGCTTTCCGGGCCACTCTGTGCAAAACGAACTGCACAGTGAAGGTAAGTATCACATGTTTGTTATTTTTTTTTTTTTAAAAGCCCTGACTTTAGTGTCCCTTTAAACTGGTCCCAACGACTGGACGTGTTTACATGTGGGGAACATCCATCCCAAGCCAACGGTAAAAGCATGGTGGCAGCGCAATCATGGTTTGGGCAGCCATATCTTGGGTAGCCAAATCTGCAGGCCCCATTATAATCTTGAAAGGTAGAGTCACTGCCAGACACAGTGTAAATGTTTGCAGACCATGTGCACCCCATGGTACAGACATTGTTTCCCGAAGACAGCACCATTTACCAAGACCATAATGCTCTGATTCACACAGCTGGTGTTGTAAAATCGGCGTTTGACGAGAATGCAGTCGAAGTCTCGCACTTTCTCTGGGAGTCGCAGTTGCCGGACCTCAATATGTTAGAGCCACTCTGGTTAACTTTGAAAAACAAGGTTCGGTATCGTTTTCCACCTCTGGCATATCTGTGGGAACTGGGACGATTTTTGCATTAGGAATGGTATCAGATTCCATTATCCACCATCCAAGACTTAAAGGGGTTGTAAAGGAAATTATTTTTTTCCCTAAATAGCTTCCTTTACCTTAGTGCAGTCCTCCTTCACTTACCTCATCCTTCCATTTTGCTTTTAAATGTCCTTATTTCTTCTGAGAAATCCTCACTTCCTGTTCTTCTGTCTGTAACTCAACACCGTAATGTGTCAGGACGCCCACTAACACACAGCTCCTTTCTCTATTTGCAAAGTATAGAGTGTCCTGATTTGCCTGCTCGCCCCCTCCCCCCTCAAGAGGCTTTCTCCACACCAGGGAGAAAGCCTTGCATTACGGTGTAAATAACTTTGTTTTTCCTGACGAGATTCTTGGCAAGAATCTCCTGCCAGCCGAGTGTACAGACACTCCATTCAAAAGAACTGCCGTTCTTTTAAATGGCAAGAACGCGCTGACGTCATCGCGTCATCATTGCCTAGGAAACTACCGCGCATGCGTCAAAGTCATTTCGAGCATGCACGGGGGTTTCCACGCCGACAGGTAAGTATACACACTCTCGGGTTTCTCGGCAGGAAAACTGCCGAGAATCTCACGACCAGAAAATAGAGAACATGTTCTCTATTTTTCTCGTCTAGATTCTGGGCAGTTTTCTTGTCGAGAATCCTGACAGCCTCGTACACACGCTCGGTTTAGCTCTGCCAGCAGTTTTCTTGCTGGTTCTTGCCGAGAAAACTGAGCGTGTGTACGAGGCTTTACAGTATATTTGTCAAATTCCAGGAGAATTCAGGCCAACCCATGATGCCAAATGCGATCCAACACCATATTAGGTAACAATTTCATTCTTTTCTTGTCCTTTATACAGGTATGTATCTACACACATTTTACTATCTATCTATCCTTTTTATTCATCTTTTATTCATACTATGATCAGATTTTAATATCTATCTATCTATCTATCTATCTATCTATCTATCTATCTATCTATCTATCTATCTCTATCTATCTATCTATCTATCTATCTATCTATCTATCTATCCATCTATTTACTATCTATCTATCTATCTATCTATCTATCTATCTATCTATCTATCTATCTATCTATCTATCTATCTATCTATCTCTGTATCTATCTATCTATCTATCTATCTATCTATCTATCTATCTATCTATCTATCTATCTATTTACTATCTATCTATCTATCTATCTATCTATCTATCTATCTATCCATCTATTTACTATCTATCTATCTATCTATCTATCTATCTATCTATCTATCTATCTATCTATCTATCTATCTATCTATCTATCTATCTATCTATCTATCTATCTATCTATCTATCTATCTATCTATCTATCTATCTATCTATCTATCTATCTATCTATCTACTATCTATCTATCTATCTATCTATCTATCTATCCATCTATTTACTATCTATCTATCTATCTATCTATCTATCTATCTATCTATCCATCTATTTACTATCTATCTATCTATCTATCTATCTATCTATCTATCTATCTATCTATCTATCTATCTATCTATCTATCTATCTATCCATCTATCTATCTATCTATCCATCTATCTACTATCTATCTATCTATCTATCTATCTATCTATCTATCTACTATCTATCCATCTATTTACTATCTATCTATCTGTCTATCTATCTATCCGTCTATCTATCTGTCTATCTATCTATCTATCTATCTATCTATCTATCTATCTATCTATCTATCTATCTATCTATCTATCTATCTATCTATCTATCTATCTATCTATCTATCTATCTATCTATCTATCTATCTCTGTATCTATCTATCTATCTATCCATCCATCCATCCATCCATCCATCCATCTATCTATCTATCTATCTCACACATTTACACATATTAATAAATATCTTTGTTTTCTCATCTCTTTTGCCGCAGCTGAGTCTTTTGATATGTTCCCCCCACAGGGAGTAATTCAATATGCTTTAAAGCTGTAGAGAGCTCCCTTTCATGTCATCGAGGGAATTGAGTGCCGTCAATAAGAGAAGCCACAGAGGAGTCTGAAGATGTACAGATTGCGATCACATGTATCAGCAAAGGGCATGGCCGTGTCAGTGTAAAGATGATGTCAGTCATGTTCTGCCAAACTCATCACAACTTTCCGACGGCTCATCTGAGTCACGAGGAAGTGGGCCGATCTCTCTCAGAACTTTCTCTGGGGTTATCTTTTTCCTAGAGGAAGATATTGGTCAGAGTAGATGGCGCAGTGAGTGGCGGGGCAGTGAGGAGACATTGGGCCAGATTCAGGTAGATGGGCGAATCTTTATTTTGGAGTAACGTTTCTCATTTACGTTACTCGGCCGAAACTTTAGGAGCAAGTGCTGTTATTCACAAAGCACTTGCTCCTAAAGTTGCGGCGGCGTAGCGAAAATGAGCCGGCGGAATTCAAATTGGGCGGGTAGGGGGCGTGTATTATTATAACTAGGCGCGATCCCGCGGCGAACGTACTGCGCATGCGTCGACTGTCAGTGCGCATGCTCCAAATTCTGTCAGTGAACGTCAATGACGTCAATGCCCATTCACAGACGTTTTACGCAAACGACGCAATTTTTTTTAAATTCGACGCGATGACGACGGCCATACTTAACATAGGATACTCCACTAGGGGGCTGTTTTTTCTTTACGCCGCGTATCTCTTACGGAAACGTCGGAAAGTCACTGCGTCGGTCCCGAATACGATCGTGAATTGCCGATTCTCGCTGATTAACATATTCTCGGCGTTAATCAGCGGGAACGCCCCGAGCGCCATTTTTAAAATTGCAGTTCCGATACGACGGCGAAATACAATTACGCCGCTCGTATAGGAACTCCAACCCGGCGTTTCTTGTTTTCTGCTTACTGGAAACAGAAACGCCGGCTCAAAGTGAGAGTTAGGCTGGAGTATCACTGATATCACTCCAGAGTAACTCTACCTGAATCTGGCCCATTGAGTATACGTTGATTGAAAGGTCGGCTATAAAGAGACTCTGCTCAATTAGGGAGTCTTTTTCTGTTCAAATATTTTATTGGTAACAAAGAAAACAGAGTAAAATAACAAGCATTTCCGTGTGCAATGACAAAAGGTATACACTGGTACATTCTGGACAAAGTGATTACGAACATATCTACAATGTCAACTAAGTATAACTAGTTTGAACACAGGTACTACAAATTAAGGGATATCGGAGCTCTGAGATCAACTAGGAACAAGGTAATTAAAGACAAGTGGATCCAAAAGAACAAAGTAAGCGGCTCCAAATAAAAAGTAGTACAAAGCATCAAGTTTTACTCTGTATGTACAAAATTAGAGGACCATAAATCAAATAGGGGTAGTGTACTACAACACTGCCCATATGTATTCAAATATGGTGTTTTAATGGAGGGACAGAGATGTCCCAAAAAGTAAAGGCGGGAATGGAAAACAGAGAGAGGAGAAAGTAAGGGCGTGAAACAGATAGTAGAGAAGGTGAGAAAAGTAGAGGAGAAGGAGAATGAGGAGGTTGTCGGCATGGTCGCTTGGGCAACCGGGGAGTCGCAGTCAAATCGTAGGAACATCATAACGCTCACGGGGTAGGCGAGGGGATATCAAAATCAGGGGGGAGAAAGTGCTCAACCAATGGGGACCATGTTTTGTCATGCTGAGGGACTCGATCTAGAACAATTGCTTCTGTCTTACTATGTATCATTGCTTGGGTCACTCTGTGTTTCACCTCAGTTATATGGAGTCTAGAGGACTTCCAAGCCTCGGCTATGGTTTGTTTAGCGGCCGTGGTTAATTGAAGGAGGAGGCGGACCTGGGCCCTAGTAGGGAGTCTTTTTAAAGTGCCAGTACACCCAAGACTGATACGTCAATTAATGGGGTTGTAAAAGGAAACATTTTTTTCCCTAAATAGCTTCCTTTACCTTAGTGCAGTCCGCCTTCACTTACCTCATCCTTCCATTTTGCTTTTAAATGTCCCTATTTCTTCTGAGAAATCCTCACTTCCTGTTCTCCTGTCTGTAACTCCACACAGTAATGCAAGGCTTTCTCCCTGATGTGGAGAACGCCTCTTGAGGGGGAAGGGGGCGAGCAGGCAAGTCAGGACACTCTCTACTTTGCAGATAGAGAAAGGAGCTGTGTGTTAAGGGTCCTGACACTTCTGCTCTACCCCTCCCCCCTCAAGAGGCTTTCTCAACACCAGGGAGAAAGCCTTGCATTACTGTGTGGAGTTACAGACAGAAGAACAGGAAGTGAAGATTTCTCCGAAGAAATAAGGACATTTAAAAGCAAAATGGAAGGATGAGGTAAGTGAAGGAGGACTGCACTAAGGTAAAGGAAGCTATTTGAGTAGGGTGACCAGACATCCCCAGTTTCAGGGGACAGTCCCCTGATTGAGGACATTGTCCCTGAACCAAGTCTGTCCCTGGTTTTGTCCCCAGATTGGATATAATAGGGGGCAGGGGCAATTTCAAAGACAGTCAGTGCAGAATTAAAATAAAAAAAAAATAGAATCACACATGCCCCCCCCCTCCCCCGCGCGCTCCGCCGTGCCTACTAGCATAGGGGGGTTGTATTTTTCCCATTATCTGTGCCCCTTTCTGATGATCATGTGCTGGTCGGAGCGGAGGGAATATTTCTTCAGTTTCGGGCGCATGCCCATTCAGCTCCGCTCGCATGTTCTTCTGCTTTGGCTCAAATCCTGGCCAGCCACCTGCCTATCTCCTTGCCTTCCCTGGTGGAGTGATCTTCCTCCGCTCCTCATCCAGTAGTAGCCGGGGCCCGAAGATTAAGACTTGAGAGGCTGTGAGGCGGCGGCGATGGGCAGAGAGTCGCTGATTGCCGCCATTACTAGTAATGAAAAAATATGTCCCCGGATTTCATTTTAAAAATCTGGTCACCTTAATTTAGGGAAAACATTTGTTTCTTTTACAACCCCTTTAATGTAGGCATTTGGAAGTTAAACTACTTGAGGCTGGCCATAGATGCTGGCTACAAATGGATTGCCCATCCACACAAGTGAGGTAGATGGAGGAATCCTCCCCACTGTACCATTGTATTATGAATAGACTGATTAGTGCTGCAGCTGATTGGCAAAGAACATTGCATTGGAACAGCAATTTAACAGTACAAACATGACTGGTGTATTGCTGATGTCCATATACTTAACAACCCCCCTGACCCACTTACTCTAAATTGAAAACAAACAACTTCTTGGTTAAGTGGCCGCATGGCCATTTTATTTTAACAAAACCAAACAACAAGAAATACTTTATAAAAATACCAAATATATATCTATGAACACAATCTATCTATATATATTTATATAACCCACAAAATAACCTAAACCACAACTTTCTAACTGCAGACTAACTGAGGTAAGTGAAGGAATTTTTTTAAGCGCTACCCCCATCGCCTGCCCTATTACCACCTCACCATCCTGGCCCCTAGCCATGATCCCACAAGCTCAGGGACGAGGCGTTGTTTCATGCCACTGCAGCCCAATCTTTTGGTAGCCCACTAAGTTTAGCTAGGGAGGGTACCCATACCTAGATAGGTCCAACCCATCCCATAACATACCAGATTTCCTTCCCTATACCATCTTGACCCATGCCAACACACACACCACCCAGTAAAACAAAAAGAGACCCAAAAATCAAAAGAGAAAAACAGGGCGGGCGGGCGGGAAAAAACTCTCCTCTAATGAGTGGTGTCCTGCTCTGCTGACTGGGAATGAGCTGGACTCACTCACTACCCGGGGCAATATAACTACTGCCTCCCACCCACCCACTTGGGGTCCCACCCACCTTCCAGAATTTTCTAAACCCACCCCAACTGTATCCTGGTGCTCTCTCCCCAGCTACCCCCAGTCATGCTGGCCCTACACATAGGTTCCCTTTCTGTTCCGGGCCTGTCCTTGACTGGTGTATTGCTGAATGCTGATGTCCATACTTAACAACCCCCCTGACCCACTTACTCTAAATTGAAAACAAACAACTTCTTGGTTAAGTGGCCGCATGGCCATTTTATTTTAACAAAACCAAACAACAAGAAATACTTTATAAAAATACCAAATCTATATCTATGAACACAATCTATCTATATATATTTATATAACCCACAAAATAACCTAAACCACAACTTTCTAACTGCAGACTAACTGAGGTAAGTGAAGGAATTTTTTTAAGCGCTACCCCCATCGCCTGCCCTATTACCACCTCACCATCCTGGCCCCTAGCCATGATCCCACAAGCTCAGGGACGAGGCGTTGTTTCATGCCACTGCAGCCCAATCTTTCGGTAGCTCACTAAGTTTAGCTAGGGAGGGTACCCATACCTAGATAGGTCCAACCCATCCCATTACATACCAGATTTCCTTCCCTATACCATCTTGACCCATGCCACAGACTCCCACCAGAGAACACCTCACTGGTGGGAGGCCCGCCACAAACGCAAGGCCCGCTGCAACCCATCCTGGAGCCCCAGGAACCACATGTCTATTCCAACTGCCGACAAATGCACACCATCCGATCGCAAGTAGAGACCAAAGTCCCCCTCCAATTCACAATGACGAACGGCCAAACCGCCGATCTGGACCACAAACCTTGCCACGGCCCTGTTAACTTTAATCCTGGTCTTGTTGACCCGCTCGACAGACCATGCCCCCCTCCAAGCCACCCTGCCAATAATGTCCGACCAAACCACCACCGTGGAAGGGAAGGCAGCTCTCAAGCGTAACAAATCACACTTGATGTCCCTGACTAACTCCCTCCTAGTCCTGAGGCACAAATCATTGCCACCCACATGCAACAGCAGCACGTCCGGGGGTCTGTGGAGCCTGGCGAACCTCTGCACCTCCGGAAGAACACGAGACCACAACATCCCCGGAACCCCTATCCAATGAACAGAAGCCTCCTCAGGCCCAAACCCCAGCTGTCTCCTTCCCCGCCGCACCATGGCCCTCCTTTCCCCCCAATAGACGTACAAATGTCCAAGGATCCACATTAAACACGGCGGGCCTGCAAAACAAAATGAAAGAAAACAAAAAGGGGGGGAGAGGGGGGGGGAAATAGACAGACACCTCACAGAAACCCCACCCAAACCCCAACACATAACCAACATGAAACAGCCAGACACACTACACAGGCGCCCCTACCCGAAACCCCTTAAAGGTGATGGGGGCGCACGTAGAGCCGAAACCTCTGGGACTCCCATCGACCAATCCGTCGAATGATCTGGTCGCTGACCCCCCACCTGGCCGCCTACGTGGCCGCCCCAATCCGAAACAAATGCGACGAATAATCCCGCACCGACACACCGCGCCAAACACTTCCTAAACACGGACACAAACTGATAGAGTGACAGTGGGGCACCATCAACGTGCACCAGGAGCGCCGCCCCCCCAGGCGGCCGAATCCCAAGCCAACCCCTAATGACTGAAACCGGACACAAGTCCAGACCGGCCACTGCCCCCAAGGTCACCTTCACCCCTTTACCCAACTGATCCGTCTTAGACCTGCGGATAAATAACTTAACGAAGTCCGTCCCCACCACCACATCCCCAAGGGAAAGGCCTCCAGCCACCGACTTAGAAGGACTAACCAACTCGCTGACGCGCAAAGCCCCGAAAAATGCCAGCACAAACGCAGCACGGAACAAAAGCGGAGGAACAAACCTGGGACAACGACCCAACCAACAACCCCAACATACCCAAAGAAACCGGCCGTCTCGAATCAGGTGTACACCTCCCCTTCCTGTACCCCTTCAGCGCCTTCCGCACAATAAAAGCCTTCGTAACATCACGGACCCCACTGAGCTGAAACCATAAGGCGAGACCAGCCATTTTCTTATTCAAAGCGGCCACAGACACGCCGTCCTCACAACACTTCCCCAGAAAATACAACAAAACCTGCAGCCGGTCCTCATCCGAGGAACAACCGCCAACGCTACTCACCAAAGCAGACCACTCCAGCCAGACCCGTTTGTATGCCCTCCATGTGACATCCGCCACCAAGCGACGCACCAACGACATCACGACGTCAAGACGAGGTCCCACAAGTGCCCTGGGAATGCGACGCCCGCTGGGTCTGCTCCCGGAGCCAACTTCCGAAACCTCTCCCACTGTGAACGAGAAAGCGTGTCAGCAACCTCGTTCTCCACACCAGGAACATGAACAGCAGACACAACAACGTTGAAACGCAGACACAAGAAAACCAGCTGCAAATGAATAACAGGCAAAGAGGAGGCCGTCATGGATTGAATTGATTGGATTGAATTGACGGCCTGCACCATCCCCCAAGTTGTCGCAGCGGAAACGAACCCGGCGGTTCGTCAGCTCCGCACCCCACAGTTCCGTGGCAACAACTATTGGAAACAATTCCAACAGCATAAGGTTCCTAATCAGGGGCGACTCAAACAGCTCCACCGGCCAGCGGCCCGCACACCAAAACGCCGCAAACCCCACCGATCCAGCAGCATCCGTGCACAACTCCAGTTCATCAGCCACAACCGTAGGCTGAAACCAAAAGGACCTGCCATTGTAGTGTTCCAAAAAGGAATCCCACACCTGCAAGTCTGCTCGATGGTCCAGATTCAAATGGACAAAATGATGGGGTGCCTTGACTCCAGCCGTAGCCCCAGAAAGGCGCCTGCAAAAAACCCTACCCATGGGCATAATTCGGCAGGCAAAATTCAATTTGCCCGACAGCGACTGCAACTCCCGCAAGGGAATCTTAGGCTTACGAGCCGCCGAAGCCACGGCCGACCGAAGGTCCCCCAGCTTGTCGCTGGGCAAGCGGCATTCCATCCGATCAGTGTCGATGACAATGCCCAAAAATTTCCGAACTGTGGCAGGACCCTCCGTCTTCTCCTGGGCCAAGGGAACCCCAAAAACACTGAAGACGTGCTGCAATGTTGACAACAAAATGAGACAAGTCCGCGCGCCCGGCGGACCAATCACCAAGAAATCATCAAGGTAATGCAACACCGACCTAAGGCGGACAGATCCTTAATGACCCATTCCAAGAAGGAACTGAACATCTCGAAATAGGCACACGAGATAGCGCAACCCATCGGAAGGCAATGGTCCGCAAAAAACTCCCCCTCCCAGTGACACCCTAGCAAACAGATGCCCCCCGGATGCACCGGCAAAAGATGAAAGGCCGATTCGATATCAGTCTTCGCCAAAAGGGACCCCTTTACAAACCTCTGAACCCACCTAACAGCCTCATCAAAGGAAGCATACGAAACCACGCAGAGGGCCGGATCAATCACGTCGTTTACGGACCCCCTTTTGGGATGTGACAAATGATGAATGAGTCTAAACTGAGACGGTTCCCTCTTGGGCACCACACCCAAGGGGGAAACGACAAAGTCCTCCACCGGAGGCTCACAAAATGGACCACCATCCTGCCTAAAGCCACCTCCTTGCGGAGCTTACCCCTGACCACTTCTGGATGTTCGTAGGCCGACTTAAGATTGACCGAAACCGGAGGGACCGCGCCAAGCGCACTGGGGATGGGAAAGCCATCACGAAAACCCACCCACAAAGCCCGCGCCGCCCCCTTGTCCGGGTACCTACTTAGGTAAGGCACCATCTTTTCCAGCAACACCGGCGTCATCCCTTTTTCCAGCATCGGCAAGTGTCTTTCCTTTCCGGAAGCACTTGGACCAGGGATGGCCCACCCCACAGCCGGAACACTCATGCTTGAAACAGCAGGTCGACCCGAACTTGCATATGCCGTCATTAAATTGCCAACAAAACCCCTTGATGGCCGACGGCGACGAGGAAGAAGCACCCCTGGCCCCACCGTGAAAGGGCGGAGGCACAGCCTTCGCCTGGACCATGAGCTTAACCCACAACCTGATGTCCTTCTGATCCCACCGCAGCGCCGGGCGGACGGCCTTCCGTTGCCGGAACTGCTCGTCATTTCTGAGCCACGCCGTACCCCTGTAGATTCGCTGCGCCTCACTGATGGAATCCAAATATCCAAACAACCCCAAGCAATGTTCCGGGGGCCTTTTCACCAATGACACTCGCCAAAATGTGAAAAGCCTGCGTCCAATTCACAATAGTCCTGGGGATAAGGCGGTATCTCTGCCTCTCCTCCTCCTCCTTCTTGCTCTTATCAGGCTTAATCTTGTCCAGATTAAACTCCTCGAGGGGGAGTAGAGAAAAAATCTCCACATACTCCCCCTTCCAAATCCTGTCCTTTACTTCCGCCTTCAAGTGCAAGCCCAAAGGGCCCTCGTAACATATATACATTTCCCACCGTACAGAATACGCCAAACGAACCCCATCCACGACAGCACCCGCCCCTATGCCCGCACCCAGCCCCACCTGAGACGTACCGTCCAGGGGGGTGGGGGAGACTAGCTCCGCCTGTGGCGAGGCCAGGGGGCCAATACAGCCCCCCCCGCCGCGACAGACGGGACCCCCAACTCTCCCGAGAGAACAGAGGGTGCCGGCCCCAGTGAAGGCGGCAAGATTGGCCCAAACGGTGGAGAAGCCGTACCCGAAGTAGACAGCTGCCAAGCCCCCCCTCGCCCCCAGGTGGCACCACAAGAACCCCCTGACCCCCCGACACCCAAGCTAGCACCGGCGAAAAACCAGCCCCAAGAGGGGGCGCGCCGAGGGCCCTAAAAGCCACATCCCCCACCCCCAAACCCACCCCAGCCTGCAACGACCCCAGACCCGAGGGACCAGCCCTACTCGCCGGGTCAGACCCGCCCCTACCCCCCGACTGAGACAAGGGAGACAACACAGAGACAGGGACAGATGCAGACAGCAACTCACCATGCAGCCCAGAGGTGTCCACCCGACCAGCCGCCGCTCCAGATCCCAGACGTAAAGACGACATCACCGACTCCCCGACCGGCCCCTCCGACTCCGATAGCTCTCCTTCCGATCGTAGGTCGCTTAGCCCTGGGGGCTGGAGGATCCGTAACCGGGCTCCCAGAGTGGCGGCTCGTCCTAGGGGTCGCATCAGGGCTATAGCGCGCCGGAGGCCGCGACCTCCGCGCACGTGGAGTAACTGGGGCAGGCAGAGTAGAGCACTGCCCCGACCCCTGCAGCAACGCAGCAAGCTGGGAATTCAGCCACTGAGCTCCAGCAGCCTCAGCAGCCGAGCGCAGCTGGTCACCAGGTTGTCAAAAGTGTCCATCACAACCAGCCAAAAAAACTCTCCTCTAATGAGTGGTGTCCTGCTTTGCTGACTGGGAATGAGCTGGACCCACCCACTACCCGGGGCAATATAACTACTGCCCCCCACCCACCCACTTGGGGTCCCACCCACCTTCCAGAATTTTCTAAACCCACCCCAACTGTATCCTGGTGCTCTCTCCCCAGCTACCCCCAGTCATGCTGGCCCTACACATAGGTTCCCTTTCTGTTCCGGGCCTGTCCTGGCCAAGTGGGAAGCTTACCTGTCCAGTGCCACGTACAACTTATCAGCAAAAGACTCCGGGTTGAAGACAGCATCTGCTGCAAAGAAGCAAAGTCTGGCCTGGCTGGTTCAACTCAAAGGCTTCCTGAAGAGGTAGACGTGGATGATGCAAAAAACTCGCCACCGCCCCCATCTATAGCTGGCCATCGTGGTAAGCAGCATTGGAAGGCTGCAAAATGTATCAACAAAGCCAAGGATAAAACCAAGAAAAAAACCCAAGCCTTCTTATCGACCAGGTCGTAGACAACCAATTAAACCTGTCTAACAGTATTAGTTAAAAGCAGGGGTTTAGTCCACACACATTTGCAAATGCATGCGTAAGCCACAGAGCTTTGCCACGGCACCCTGGTATCTGTGGTCCTAACACTATATTATAAGTGTCCCGCAATGGAGGCACATGCATTCTGATGGATAGGCGAGGGCAGGTGGACAGAAGGGGGCCACCCCTTCATTAAAGGTACAGGAGCGCACCAAGCTCCCTGGGCCCTGCTTTCTCCCTACTGCACCAGAACCTTTCCCTATCACCTATACTGTCCCTAACAGATGGCGAATGGGTCTCTAGCACCAAGCCCAGAAGCCTTAAATAGACTCTGCCTGACCCAAGATGGCCACCAAAGTCCCATGGGGCACCAGCATCCAATCGAGTAGTTGCCTCCCAGTCACTACATGAAAAAAACAGCACTCAACCAGAAGGTTTTTCAAAGGATAGTAAGATGCATAATGCAGCCCTCCACAGATCATGAAATCTCTAGTCAGATGTAAAAAACACACACAAGAGGGCACAAACTCCTCGTGCATTACCACCATACATTTTATTAAAGCCTCAAAGACACATTGATACTCATAAATGGTTAAAAACAACAGGTGTATAGCACAGACACTTCAGTCTTGGGCGGTGCGCCCTGTCCTAGGACCATCTGGTTGGAAAGCTATTGCGTCTCGGGAGTCAAGCCCTCTTCTTCAGAGCTCAGAGCTGCCTCCTAGTGACCAAGAAAACCATAGAGACACCAAATTCCTCCCAACTTCTCCCCCCATCTGCATTGCTGCTGCGGCCAAATGCCACCTGCAGTGTAGTATATAGAGTGTACCTGTCTACACGCTGATCGAACAAATGTTTTCCAATATACCTGTTTTCATTAGATCAACTTCTGTTGAGTGGGAATGGCCATAGATGAATCGAAATACGGCTGGTTCAAGCTGAACCGGCCAAATTTCACCAGCTTGGACCAGCTTGGACCAATGTAAGTATGGACTGTGAAGACCAGTGATGGCAAACCCTGGCACCCCAGGTGTTTTGGAACTACATTTCCAATGATGCTGATGCACTCTGCAGTGTAGTAGGGCATCATGGTATATGTCAGGGGTATCCAAACTTTTTTCAAAGATTTGATGAAGTGAACATGCGTGAGGGCCGACCATTTGGCCAGACATTCTTTAAATCATTAAAATTTGGTCTAAGTGTGTTTCGCTTGAGCACTAATACACTGCGCAACAAGAATTCTCTTGCCTTTGTGGCCGTGTGTGGTGAAGAGATGAGCTCAGGTGTGTTATTTGGATATACTGTATTTATCGGCGTATAACACGCACCTTTACTTTAGAAGGGACGTTTCAGGGATAAATAAATAAAGAACTGTGAAGCAAAATAAGGGTCAGTGCCCATCAATGCAGCCTAATCAGTGCCCATCTGCAGCCTTGCCATTGCCGTAAATGCAGCCTGATCGATGCCATTCTGCAGCATCGGAGGGCATGGGGGGTGGGACGAGCGCCAACAGATTACATACAGGAGAATCTCCTGTTTACACAGTAGCCTCTTTAATACAATGTCCCGCCTCCTATGATAGACAGAGGAGTCGTCCAATAGCAGCCCAGGAGAGGGGACTTCCTATTACAGACATGGCCGCCATCAGGAATTGTGTGTGCCATGCACGAATTGAGAAGCGTTGGGAGGGGGGGATGGGCCTTTACCATAAACAAGAAGAAATAAAGAAAAATATATATAAAAAAAGGGGGGTTGCCATCCAGGGCCCTGGGGACCTCTGAGCCCTTTAATAAAAATAAAAAAAAATGATATATATATATATATCTATTAATAAATATATATATACTGTATATATATATATATATATATATATATATGTGTGTGTGTGGGGGGGAGTTGTCATCCAGGGCCCTGGGGACCTCTGAGCCCTTTAATAAAAAAATAAAAAAATGATATATATATATATATCTGTTAATAAATATATATATATATATATATATATATATATATATATATATATATATATATATATGTGTGTGTGTGTGTGTGTGTGGGGGGGGGGGGGGGGGTTGTCATCCAGGGCCCTGGGGATCTCCAGGACCCTGGGAACCTCCAGTCCCTAAAAAAAAAAATGTGGCCCTTTTAATAAAAAATAATATAAAAATATATTTTTAAAAAATGTATAAAAAAAAGAAAAAAAAGTGGGGGGGTTGCCATCTTGGGACCTCCGGACCCCTAGAAAAAAATAAATATTTTTTTGTTTTTAAAGGGGATTGCCATCCGGGCCCCTGGGGACCTCCGGGCCCCTTACAGGTGTACTGCCTGTACCCCCCTGATGGTGTCCCTGATTACAGATGCCACTAAGTAAACAGGAGATTCTCCTGTATGCAATTTGACAGCACTCATTCCCCCCCTCCCTGTCCCCTCCGAGGCAACACCGATAAATACCCAGTGGGCCACAAAAGATATATATTCAAATGACCAGGGGGGCCACATTAAATTGGAACGGGGGCCGCAATTGGCCCGCGGGCCGGACTTTGGACATGCCTAGTATATGTAGTTTCAATACGTCTGGGGGGGGGGCCAAGGTTCGCCATTACGGGTATATACCATACCCATGGGATCTCTCTAGAAGCTGAAAATCACTGAAGTAGACACCTCTACTCCAATGAGCTCCAATAGCTTCTGGGCCTGGTGCTGAGCAGCTATCCTGCATCACGGTGAACACAGGAGGTTGTCTGCTTGGCGCAGTCACCATTCAGAGACCACTTTCCATTTTCTCAAAGAATTCAAAGTATTCTCCAATTGGGCGAGGTGGAGAGCATGATGTCATTGACCCACTCCTCTACTTCATCCAATCAGAGAATGCTTTGCATTCATTGTTAAAATGCAACACAATCCCTAAATGGCACCCATGCCAAGCGGGCAACCTCCTGTGTTCAGAATACGGCAGGGCAGCTGCTCAGTGTGGGACCCAAATGCTAGTGGAGATCACTGGAATGACGATGCCTTCTACAGGGATTTCCGATTTCTAGAGGGGTCCCACATTTTTATAGCACTGATCGCTGTATCAATGACAATGGTTCCAAAATTGTGTCAAAAGTGTCCAATGTGTCCGCCATAATGTCGCAGTCACAATTTAAATCTTTGATCGCCGCCATTACTAGTAAAAAAAATAATATATATATATAATCAAAATGCCTGAAACTATCCACTATTGTAGACGCTATACATTTTGCGCAAACCAAGCATTAAACATTTATTGCGTTTTTTTTTTTTGTTTTTTTTTTTACCAAAAATACATATCGGCCTAAACCGAGGAAAAAAATATATTTTTTTAATATTTTTTGGGGATATTTATTATAGAAAAAAGTTAAAAATATTGCTTTTTTTCAAAATTGTCGCTCTATTTTTGTTTATAGCACAAAAAATAAAAACCGCAGAGATGATCAAATACCACCAAAAGAAATCTCTATTTGTGGGGAAAAAAGGACATCAATTTTGTTTGGAAGCCACGTCGCACGACCGCGCAATTGTTAGTTAAAGAGACGCAGTGCCGAATTGCAAAAAGTGCTCTGGTCTTTGGCCAGCCAAATGGTCCGGGGCTTAAAGGGGTTGTAAAGGAACATTTTTTTCCCCTAAATAGCTTACTTTACCTTAGTGCAGTCCTCCTCCACTTACCTCATCCTTCCATTTTGCTTTTAAATGTCCTTATTTCTTCTAAGAAATCCTCACTTCCTGTTCTTCTGTCTGTAACTCCACACTGTAATGCGATGCTTTCTCCTTGGTGTGGAGAAAGCCTCTTGAGGGGAAGAGGGCGAGCAGGAGTGTCAGGACGCCCACTAACACACACACACACACACACACAGCTTCTTTCTCTATCTGCAAAGTAGAGAGTGTCCTGACGCTCCTGCTCGTCCCCTCCCCCCCCTCAAGAGGCTTTCTCCACACCAGGGAGAAAGCCTTGCATTACTGTGTGGAGTTACAGACAGAAGAACAGGAAGTGAGGATTTCTCAGAAGAAATAAGAACATTTAAAAGCAAAATGGAAGGATGAGGTAAGTGAAGGAGGACTGCACTAAGGTAAAGGAAGCTATTTAGGGAAAAAAAAATTCCTTTACATCCCCTTTAAGTGGTTAGAAACAAAATCATGAAAAGCCCATATCTTATCTATATTCCGTTTCAGAGCGTATCCCAATTTCATATGAGTAAAAGATTAGAATGAAATATTTTTTGACTGTCAAATGACTTCCAATCCCTCCATACAATCCACGTAATTGCTGGAGCAAAACCAAGCGCTTTATAAAATACCAATGAAAAAAAAAAAAACACGGTTTGTGTGATTTTCTGTTCCCGTCCCCCGGGAGCTTCGCAATTTACTTTAGTCATTCTCCGCTGCTCTCTTAAAAAAAGTTTTCTTTATTTCCTTCATAAGTGACAAATTTCTTATGTTTTCCTTCCAGCACCACAGACGGTTCGCCTCCACCATTATTAAAATGCTGCAACATGGTCATTTATGTTTCCACAATGGCGCTTTGTAAATACCGCCGCTGACAGAATATTTGAAATGTGTTCTCAGCACAGAGTGACTGATCGGCTTTAAATACTATTCTGGGTTTCATGCATCTGACTGTGTACTTTTAACCGATAACACATATATACAGAGCCTTAAAAGAGTATTCATACCCCTTCAAATGTTCCACATTTTCTCGTGTTGGAACCAAAAATGTAAATGTATTTTATTGGGATTTTATGTGAGAGACCGACACAAAGTGGCACATAATTGTAAAGTGAAAGTAAAATGATAAATGCCTTTCAAAATGTAAAAGAAACAAATATGTGAAAAGTGTGGGGTGCATTTATATTCAGCCCCCTTTACTCTGATACCTCTAACTAAAATCTAGACATGTGCACAGAATTTTTTTTTTTCGTTTTTTTCTTTTGTTCCGTTTTGTATCGTTCCGTAGGTTCGTTTCCGTTCGTTTTTTCGTAAGACGCCCGTTTTCCTGTTCGTTCCCGTTCGTTTTTCGTATGACGCGATTTTTTCGTATTCCGATCGTTTCGTATTTTTGTTAACGTTTTATTTTCGTACATGCGGGATGGTTCGTTATTCTGTTTAATTCGTGTTACTTGTTAGACAATAATTTCTGTGAATTTTCGTCAATGATTTGCATTCTGTATTTTGAATTCCTTTTTCTGTTCGTATTTTCAGTCGTAAGTTCATTGTTCATATGACATCTATAACAAAAGATTTGCATTCTGTATTTTGAATTCCTTTTTTTCTGTTCGTATTTTGGATTCAAAATACAGAATGCAAATCTTTTGTTATAGATGTCATATGAACATGCGACTGAAAATACGAACAGAAAAAGGATTTTCATAATTTTGTCATTTCGTAAATATATCGCGGGATTCGCGGCACTTTCAACACGCGTCTCATCCATATTACCTATTGTTAAGCCCCATACACTTGGTCAGACTTTTTTAACAACAAACATAAAAACTATCGTTTTCCATTCGTTCTCAGAAAATTTGTTAGTTTTTAAACTCCGTCAGAAAACCATTTTTGGGTTCAAAAGTCTGGCCAACTGATCTCCCTTCAGATAAAAATCCACAGAAAAGTTTATTTGGCTTTACTGTACTACTCACTGTACTAGTGTACTCAGCACAAAAGAGAAGCTGCTTCACTAACTACACTCACTCACTGCCCATTCAAAAAAACGAAAATGACATCTATAACAAAAGATTTGCATTCTGTATCTTGAATCCTTTTTCTTTTGGTATTTTCAGTCATATGTTCATATGACATCTATAACAAAAGATTTGCATTCTGTATTTGAATGCAAAATACAAACAGAAAAAAGGAATTCAAAATACAGAATGCAAATCTTTTGTTAGAGATGTCATATGAACAATGAACATACGACTGAAAATACGAACAGAAAAGGGATTCAAACAAAATACAGAATGCAAATCTTTTGTTATAGATGTCATTTTCGTTCTTTTGCCGTTTTCATTTTGTTGTATTTTCGTCGGATCGTTTGTTCGTATTTGTGGTGGTTCGTTATGCGGCTCATTCGTAATCCCGTCGTTTTCGTATTTTGGTGCTTTCATTTTTACGTATGTACACATTATCGCGCGGGTACGAAAATGAACATTTTCGTACGAAAATAACATTCGTACGAACGGGAATGCACATATCTACTAAAATCTAGTGGAACCAATTGCCTTCAGAAGTCACCTAATTAGAAAATAGATCCCATTTCAGTATAAATACAGCTGTTCTGTGAAGCCCTCAGAGGTTTGTTAGAGAACCTTAGTGAACAAACAGCAACATGAAGACCAAGGAACACACCAGACAGGTCAGGGATAAAGTTGTGGAGAAGTATAAAGCACGGTTTGGTTATCAAAAAATATCCCAAGCTTTGAACATCTCACGGGGCTCTGTTCAATCCATCAACCAAAAATGGAGAGAGTATAACACAACTGCAAACCTACCAAGACATGGCCGTCTTCACCTAAACTGACAGGCTGGGCAAGGAGAGTATTCATCAGAGAAGCAGCCAAGATGCCCATGGTAACTCTGGAGGAGCTGCAGAGATCCACAGCTCAGGTGGGAGAATCTGTCCACAGGACAACTATTAGTTGTGCACTCCACAAATCTGCCCTTTATGGAAGAGTGGCAAGAAGAAAGCCATTGTTGAAAGAAAGTCATAAGAAGTTCAATTTGCAATTTGCGGGAAGCCATGTGGGGGACACAGAAAACATGTGGAAGAAGGTGCTCTGGTCAGGTGAGACCAAAATGTAACTTTTTGGCCTAAAGGCAAAACGCTATGGGCCAGATTCACGTACAGAGGCGTACCTTTGTGCGTGCGTAGCGTATCACAGTTACACTACGCCAACGTAACTTTGAGAGGCAGGTGCCGTATTCACAAAGAACTTGCGCCCAAAGTTACAGCGGCGTAGCGTAAATGGGCCGGCGTAACCGCGCGTAATTCAAAATAGGCAGGTAGGGGGCGTGATCCATGTAAATGAATCGTGACCCCACATAATTGACGCTCTTTAGGAATGGCACATGCGCCATCCGTGGACGTATCCCAGTGCGCATGCTCAAAATTACGCCGCAATTACTCATTGGTTTCGACGTGAACGTAACTTACGCAAAGCCCTATTCGCGAACGTTTTACGCAAACGACGTAAACGACGGAAAATTTGACGCTGTCCCGACGTTCATACTTAACATTGCGTACACCTCATATAGCATGGGGGTAACTTTACGCCGGACTTAGGCTTACGCAAACGATGTAAAAAAATGCGACCAGGCGCAAGTACGTTTGTGAATCGGCTTATGTAGCTCATTTGCATATTCGATCAACGGAAGCGCCACCTAGCGGCCAGCATGAATATGCAACTAAGATACGACGGCGTAAGAGACTTACGCCGGTCGTATCTAAGCAAAATTCCAGCGTATCTTGCTTTCTGAATACAGAAAAAAGATATGCCGGCGCATCCTAGCAGTTACGCGGTGTATCTCGAGATACGCCGCCGTAACTTTTTTGAGAATCTGGCCCTATGTGTGGAGGAAAACAAACACTGCACATGACCCTGAACACACCATCCCCACTGTGAAACATGGTGGTGGCACCATTATGTTGTGGGGATGCTTTTCTTCAGCAGGGACAGGGAAACTGGTCAGAGTTGATGGGAAGAAATACAGGACAATCTTAGAAGAAAATCTGTTGAGAATGGGGCGGAGGTTCAACTTTCAGCAGGACAACGACCCTAAACATACAGTCAGAGCTACAATGGAATGGTTTAAATCAAAGCATATTCATGTGTTAGAATGGCCCAGTCAAAGTCCAGACCTAAATCCAATTAAGAATCTGTGGCAAGACATGAAAATTGCTGTTCACAGACACTCTCCATCCAATCTGACAGAGCTTGAGATATTTTACAAAAAAGAAGGGCAAAAATGTCCCTCTCTAGATGTACAAAGCTGGTAGAGACATCCACAAAAAGACTTGCAGCTGTAATTGCAGTGAAAGGGGTTTTTAGAAAGTATTGACTGACTACAAATTCACGCCACAATTTTCACATATTTATTTGTAAAAAAAATTAAAAAACATTTTAATTTATTCACTGAGCTGCGCAGTGTACATGGCGGCTGTCAGGCAGGAGGATGAATTTATGGAAGAAGAGACCAATAGGGTCTCTTCGTGAATGGGCACGCGCGTGCCCATTCACGAGGGGGGGAGCCAACCAGCGGGTCTGGCGGACT